>VURO01012982.1:1377-17097 GCA_015108175.1 Pelvicachromis taeniatus
CGGCTGGACTGCACTTACAAGGGCTATATGAGAAGTGTGTGTGTGTGTGTGTGTGTGTGTGTGTGTGTGTGTGTGTGTGTGTGTGTGTGTGTGTGTGTGTGTGTGTGTGTGTGTGTGTGTGTCTTGTACACTTGTGATTCCTTGCTCCTGATAAATTAACAGATAACTGTGTACATCAAACCATGTCCCACTTTTGTAATTTTACAGCTCCACTTCTTAATGACAGCATCCGATTTACTTAGCTTTTGGTGACATTGCACAAATGTATTTTCCAAAAAGTTCAAATGCTGTATTTGCCAGTATAAGCAAAACAAAACATTTTTGCCAACACAAAAAACAAAACACACAAATTTGATTGTTTTTAAAACACATCTGCTCATTTGGAATTTGACTACAGGAACATGCTTGAATACAGCTGGGAGAGGAGCATATTTCCTGCAGCGTTTCATCACCTCTTCTTACATGTATTACAACATCCTCTCAAGCATGTGGGAGCTTAGGAGACCAATTGCTGTAATTTCGAAGGCCAAATGTTTTCCCATTTGTGCTCGATGTAGGATTTCAGCTACTCGGCAGTTCATTTGCCTCATTTATCATGTTTTTTTTATTTTTTCACTGCAGTCTTTTCAGTGAGGGACGTTTCCAAAGCTGCTAGACCATTTCAAATCTGGACTCTCAACCATGCTGTTATAATATATGTAGTTGTGGTGGGATGTGGTAGCGCTCATGAGTCCCAAAATGTTTTCATTTTGACAATAGTGCAGTTTTCCATGTTGTTCAGACCATTTAAAATCAGGTGAGGCCGAAGGAATAAACCAGTGTTGCTGGATTTTGGTGGAGTTTTTATTTCTCTTTTTGTTTTTTACTTTTCTAAAAAGCAGCAGTTTTCTGATGCGTTCCCCTTGCTGTGATTTCCACAAAACAATCATATCTGCTGTTAAAGCCGTGTTACTGCAAGGCCTAATGATCATTGTGATTCATTTTTGTTTTTCAGCATTCATCCTCAAAAGTAAACTTCTCTGGATTCTCTGAATCTTTCAAAGATGTAATAGACTTTAGGTGGTTCTCGATCATTTCAAAATTGGATATCTTATTTCTGTGTCTAAATGCTTCTATGTGATGCTGTTTTCATACGGTAAATATGCCTATGGTACATGGCTTTTTGTATTATTATATCAGTCTCGTATAGTATATACAATACTGTTAAAAAGAAAAACACGACACACAGATATTTTGGTGGATAGCTTATCTTTAGAATGACTTTGAATGCGCAAATATCAAAACTTCAATTTGATTCTAGTTTCAAAGATTTCAAAGTAATAATAAGAAAAGCCATATTAAGAGTTAAGAACTCCTAACATCTGGCAGATGCTTTTCTCCTATCAGCTATATTGTTTTATAGAGGGTGACACATGTGGCATGAAAGATTATCTGTAGTAGGCTTACGATAGTGTAGCTGAATCAGTCTGTTAGAGAAACTGTTCTGCTGCTACGTTACTTTGTCCAGTGACCGCCTCTCGAACACAGCTTAGTGTTACGTTTTCTGCCATTCACAAAGCCAGCATTCTCAATCAGCCTCTCAACTCATAAATATTAAAAAAATAAATGTATTGATGTCTGAAATTTGTCATAAACAGTGTTGGTCAAGTTATTAGAAAATAATAATTAGTTACTAATTAATGATCACGTCTCCAAGAAAGTATTCCTGTTACTTTACTTGTTTTCAAAAAGTAATGAGTTACTTTATTACTTAGTTACTTTTAAAAAACTTGATACACAACCTGAATACGTTATAAAGCAATAGACCTTTCAGCTCAATCCTATTTTGTCTGCATAATCTGTCATATAAAATTGAATCAAATGGAAAAGACTCTTTTGAAAACTTGTTTTATTAGTTTTAATCTTTTAACTTTATGCACACTGCATCGAGCAAAAATTTAATTATATGCAACAGTCTTTGACTTGAAGAAATTTAACAGAATTTAACAGAAGTTTAACATTTAAAAGCCATTTTCTGCATATTCCAGCATATAAAATAAAATAATTTTTTGTGTTTACACTCACTCTTTCAAATAGCTGCACTTAAAACACAGCAATAAATAAATAAAATCAAAGATTCAGCAGCACCAAGTCCTGTCGCTCTTAAACCTATTTTCACCTGTTTAGCATGAGTGGGGCCGGGGGAGCTTTGACTGGTGCCACAGCGGTCATGTAAGTGGGGGGGTTTTGGGGGTTTCTCTGTGAATTTCCTGTGGCAGCGTGCTCAGTGCTTGCTCAGATTTGAAGTTTTTGCTGTAGAAAGACGTTTTCTTCCCAAGCAGAGTTTACAGTGGACGCTAATGTTTTTGTCACTTTGTCGTACTCTCTCCCGCACTCCATATTATCCATTGTTGGTCTACACGGGTGTCTCGTCGCACGCTCGTACATCACTGTCATGAGACACTCTTACAAACAAAAACGCGTTTTAAAAGCACAGTAATGCATCGTGCTTACGGGAAAGTAACAGTAATCTGCTTTCTTTTTGTAATAGTAATCCCTTACTTTACTAATTTCTTGAAAAAAGTAATCGAATTACTGTAATGCATCACTGCCCATCTCTGTAAACCAATAGACATTGCAGCAGCCCCCCCCCAAAAAAAAAATCATTATCTAAATTACTTTTTTCCTCATATTTTTTTTTTGGCTTTCAAATTTAAATATTAATTTAGAAACACACACACACACACACACACAAAAAGAATAGTAAGAAAGATCGTAAGACATTTACAATAACGCATGTGAGGTCGCAACATGCCCCTTTTGCCCTTTGTGGGAGAAGACAAGTATGGAAGTTCGGAAGATGCTGTTCTCAGACCTGTTAAATATTTCAGCAAGAGAACTTTGCCTGGTCTCTCTGCATCAGTTCACAAGCTCCTGTTCCTCTCACACACACACTTTCACATCCACAACAGACACAAATAGCCAACACACACACAAGAGGACAGGCTGTATTAACTCGACAGGTAACCTTTTACTGCTGCCCACTGCTGTTACACCAGCTGCAGCCACTCAAGAGCCCAAGTTCCGGTCAGAGCCTGAGGGAAGGGGACAGCCAAAGAATTCATCCAGTGTGTAATGAGGGACAATGTGAGTAAACGTGCCAGTTATAAAAGACGGAGAGAAAAGCTTTCCACTTTGATGCAACTGCAAGCAGTAATAACTTTCTGTGGTCCATAAGTACAATGCATGGGATCAATGCTATAGAACCTTCCACAAATAATACTTTAAAATGGCAGATTATTCTGCTAGATAGCGAACAGCAAAAACAGAAAAATCTGGTCTATCACACCAAATGTCTATCCTGAGTTCCCCAGGGATAGCAAACCATCCAATTTTATTTTGTCAGACCAACTACTCTCACAAGGGATTCAGAAATGTAGAAGGAACCCAATGAATTTAGTCAAAATGAGCATTTTGAGCTGATAACAGCACTAGATAAAATGTAAAACATAACAAAGTTGTCTATGAGTGTATATGGCATAGCAATCCTATTACCGTATATCTTCCATTAGTAGCCCCAGCGTTTATTCAAAAAATTATTTGGCCGGCCCGGCGTTTAAAAGAGACCGGCGGTTGTTGGAGACCGGCTCTTATTAATAATAATAATCCCACTTCAACGGTCGCCGCGCATCCATCTTAAATGCCGCTGGTCGTAGATGACAGCTGATTGGAAACAGCTGGCCGAGTGATGAGACATGGGAGGACCGACAACAGCGCGACGTTCCAGTCACACTCCATACCAATTGGTGGCGGTAATGCACCATTCAGTTGTTTGCCAACCGCCAATAAAATTTAAATAGAACAAGAAGATGGCGCAGAGGGACTTCTGGGTTGAAGGTCACCCAGCTACTATTGGAGTCCAGCGTCTAGTTGTCGTGACATGTTTTCAAACCGGCATTTATTAGAAACAGGCGTCAATAAGAGACAGGCCATTATTAGCAGATATACGGTATGTCTGGTTTCCAATTGTGGGTTGCAATCCACATGCCAGGCTCAAAAAAAGTGTGATTAAACCAGTAATCTAGACACACACACACACGACAAAACTGATTCTATCAATGAGCTAACTATTTTCAGCATTTAGACAATTTTCAACCTGATCACAAATTACAGGTGCAAACTTGGCGACAGGTTAATGGTGTCCGTCAACTATTCTTGATAGATTATCCAATCAATTTAACACAGCGCATGACTACAAGTTAGAATTGGTTGATGTTAAACTCTTTAGTAGCTGCCACACTCACTCATGAATGTAATACTATCATTTAAGGCACTATGAGGCTTGTAATGCGCATTACATCAGTGTGGAAAACACCAAATGACAAACCAAAAGACAGATAAAAGAAGGCAACTGAATAGAGAGCGACACAAGTGCTGAGTCATTTTGACCCATACGACTGAGGCTGAATCAGTGACTCGCTCTGACTGACTGAGTCTTCTGTCACCCGACATGCACACGAGGAAGATGTTGAGATCTCTTAAACAGACTTGATAGGAATTTCCTCCGCTGCCTGATGGAGTTGACACTTTTTTACCTCCGTGCCATTTCTGTGAGCGCTCTTTACGCCAAGCGTCACTCTGCATCAGTGGATCTCACTTTTGCCAAACAAGCCCCACCTCAACCTTTCCAATGTGTCCCACACCATTGCTGGCTAATACACAAAAATATAGTAGACCAAGGAAAGTGTGACAACTGAGACAGGCAATGTGGAGTCAAACAGCCAGCGGAAACTTGTGAATATTAGAGATTTGTGGCCCATTTCCCCTAAAACCATAGGTTCAAAAAAAATTGCATTCACTGGAAAACTGGCAAAATGTCAACTTATTGCATGTCTTCCATAACAGTTCATGAATATCAGGATTGCTGACAAGTGACGACATTTACAGTGGTGTTTGTGACGTCTGATGCAGGAGCTGTCCTCTAAAGCTTTGCCTTCAAGCCAGAAACTTTTCCAGATGACTTTATATCTGGAGATGATGTACAAGTTTTCCAAAACTAATGCATGAGAAGCTGTTCGTCCAATGGAATACAAAAGGGAGAAAAAAAAAATATGTTTCAGTGCATTTCTTTTTTCACAAGAAAAAAAAAATCCTAGTTTTTGTTGCCTTGAATTATAAAACTTAACCTCAAACAAGTTTTAATACAAACTATGTCTCTGGCCTCAGAGCTTCAAAACATACAAATGCATTCATATGCTCAAACAACTATTCATCGATTTCTTTATGTGATATTCAAAGAATATATATATATATATATATTTTTTTTTACCAATGCATTAATAGCCCTTAAAGTTCACAGCTACAATATTATACGACTATTAAGAATATAGATGAGCAGTTGAGGAGAGCATTGAGCTTACTGGACGAAGGCCAGACAAGGTCTCGCTGCTTTGAAAAGGATGCGTTCGTGTAATTTCTGCATACCTGAAGAAATCTTCAAAACCTCTTTGTTCAAGGATGTATGAATTCTTGGAATTTCAGTATTCCACTTACCACGGCTGCTAAAGTGAGTGTTATTTTCTTTGCTGCTCATGCAAGGGGTTATTTTCCGCCTTTTCTATCTCACTGTGTTATGTGTTGGCCTCCAGGGAGGCAGAGATTCATTACAGCTAAGGCCCACTTTAGCATGTTTGGAATGGCTCACATCGATCTATTTGGCCCTGGTAGATCACTGTCTGAACTTCTGCATTAGAAGGTTGCATCGAGGAGCACAGTGTCCACACCTGACAGGTAATGAAGAGTTGCTTGGATGAAACTTAGACCCAGGCTTCTTTTTAGGAGCCTTCAAAAGAAATCTGTGTGGAGTTTTACCTGTAATCTGCCTTTTATTATTATCTCCTGCCCAACTCATTACAGATTGGATTTAATTGTATTTATTTACCAAATTAATAAAATAAGAAGATGAAACATGGTGTTTGGGTATATGTATCATGTACACATGCTCTCATAAGGTTTCTAACACATACAGCCTCTATTCCAGTGTTCTGACTTGTGTCAATAACACCAACAGATAACAAAGTTTTCCCCAGTAAAGCTATTCCTCAGCCAATAACCTGGGAATCTGTATCACATCTCCTGCCAAACACTGGCCTCCACTGATGAATCAGAAAAATTGGAAAGGTGCTTGACAGATGTGTACTGGCAAGAAAACACTGTGATTGCGTCTGTCCATCACAGGGCACCTTGTTTAGCGTCTTCACTCAAGAGAACATGGGAGCGCTATAGAGCCTGTGTCGAAGTGTGTTAGTGTGTGCCGTGCCTGACATGATATAGTCAGGCTGAATCCAATCTGAATATTGGCAATGTCTATTATGTGTGTTGAGATAGAAGGGGATTGTGTGGGATGGCATCTAGCGCTCAGTAGGAGCGGGAGGAATGGAGGGTGAAGCTCCCAGTGTCGGTGCACAGAACATAACTGTTCCAATAACTGCACCTACTTCTGAGTATCCACAATTTTTGGGCAGATGCTTCTCTGCAAGCATAAAAGCGGGATATAAAGGAGTTATACTCAATCTGAGCTATCTGCCAGGACTCTGCAGAGCTTTAAGTATAGATCTTCACAGAGTCCCCAGTTGTTTGAGGGTCTCTCAGGCAGCAGATGTGTTTCCAGACCCCACTTAGCTAGACACTGGAAGTTGATCAATGGAGGGGAGGAAAGGCACAACTGAGGTGATGGAGATACCTGCCACTGCAGCAGCAAGGGCTGATCTGTTACTGACAAATACTCACCCTGGGACATGAATCTCCTCCAGATCCCTCCAACTGAGCTGGAGCACAAGAAGAAAGAAAGATAGAAAGAAATGATTTGTCCAAAAAGGATATAGCATAAAGAAAAACGTTTGAAGACATGTCCTGCTTTATCCAAAGTTTCAAGGTCGGACCGGTCTTTTCAGGCTAATGTGGATGAAAAGAATCCAATGCTAGATAATCTCTAATAAACAGCTTTTCTGCTTTGAGCTATACATTAAAGGGCTGCAACACAGGCAAAGCTCATAAAGTAAACATGAATAAGCAACCCTGATCTCACATCCTTGTAGATGTAACATACAGTGTGGGGCTTCATGTGGTTTGCCCCTGTCATTTTCTCCTTTTGAATCACAAGGTGCATCCAAGGACATCTGAAATTCAAGAGCGCGACAATGTTCAAATTCTGCCTTTTTAATGTTACATTTAGACTCGTCTTTTAAACGGCTTACACCACGTTGAATCAAGATGTGGAAATCAAAACACAACATTGCTTAAAATTACTGAAGCAACACAGAAAGATGTCAGAACATCTGCCAACAAAAGGAAATGACCTTTATAACTTTTGGCCAGAACTGAACAAGAGGCTGATTATCCACGATGGCTAACTGGGCCATTTACCCCAAAGGAAACTTTCAATTTTTTGTGTTTTTTAGGCTGTGATTAGGCAGTATTTTCCCATCTGCTCTGCCACTGGTTGAGTGCACCTCCTGTGACTAATCACATTGGAAACGGCTACCTCAAATTAGAAACAAAGGGGAGGAGGGGGGGGATACACAGCTTTTGGAGAAATAACCCTTCTGTTAAAGCCAATATATCAATCCTACACTAAGAGTAAATCCTCTATAAGGTGGATCAAGTTGACACAAAAAAAATCAACACCCTACCTTCGCTTGCAACACCTGATCTTTGTCAGTGATGCAGCCAGTAAAGCAGTTTGCTGACATCCCCTTGTCAAGACCGAAATATGGTATAGAAAGAAAAAATCAATAAATGTCAACTTACTACCTGTATAACAGTTTTTCCTCTCTTATTGTTTCCATTATTTTCTCCATTTTCTGTCACAGTGTTAGATTAAATTATATTTTAACCATTTCCTCTGCTGAAAATACCTTAAGAAAAGGGCAACATCATGCAGCCACTCATTTCTTCTCTAATACTTCAGAAAGGGGACAAACCATGACAAAAGTGAAGTATCCCAAAGGGATAAGGAATTAAAGACTAAAAAGACCTATATGACTGTATTATATGTGAAGTTTAACTACTAAAAAATTATATGGAATATTAGAACCTGACTGATACACATACAGATATTTGGTGCTTTAAAAAATAAAAATAAAAAAAATAAAAAATAAAACTGATATTCCAGTATTTCAGCCAATATTTTTTGTTCTTGCAAACACTTGAAACAAACGTTTGTCATGTGTAGTTATTTCTTTACCCATTTATGCTCTGCCTGACTCTGAACGGATCAACTGGTCGTTGTTTTTAAGGCTTTCCAATCACATGTTACTAAGAGGAAAGCTGCAGAGCGCCCTCAGGTGGACAAACTACGCCAACACTCATAACATTGCTAAAGGGTGTTTCTCCTGTCTGTTCTTTACTTTTTAAAGTTTTAATTTAAATACTGATACCAATAAATAGGGAAGTGGTTAATATTGTCCAATATGTCAATCCAACCAGTCTCTAATTTAAAGAGACGAACGTTGGACTAATCAGCAACACAAAATAAGCTTTTATTCGTTGCTAAGTGTTTGATGGAAACAATGGCCATAAATGGGGAAAAGTTACATTAAATAAAAAATGATTATGAACAAATCACTATTTATTTATATTAGTGAATCAGTAAATGAATAAATAAGGTCTACTACAAAGAGGTAAGAGGTAAGGAATAAGTATTGATTAAGGATTCATTAAGTGGTAATTTTGAAATATTTTTATTCCCTTATAGGAAAAGCAAAAATCAATTGATTAAAAACTTTTTTTATAAAAAATAATAAAATAAAAAAACAAATCAGTAGTTGCAGCCCTGAGAGACAAGCTTTCTTTTGTTTTAATAAAGCACATTTCATACTACAAAAACAAGCAGGAGAAGCAATTTCTCCAAAGTGTTCTTATTTTTGAAATAATAAAATCATAAGAAAATACCCGTGAAGCACAACTCAATCAACAAACAGATGTCAATACTGATGGTTATTTCAGTTTAGCCTGTTAGTCTATCAACACATGTGTTGATAGACTAAAAGTACTGATTTAAGACTGATTTAAATCTTATTAGTTTGGCAAGTGTGCATCATAAAATACAGTTACCCTCACTGCAGAATAATATAAGTGATGGGACAGAGGCTGCAAAAATAAATTCTGACCGAACAGTAATGTCCATGGCAATCCAGTTGATTCCTAGTGAGAGACGTCACAAAATGATGATGGCTAATCACAATCTGAGAACCAGAAGTGTGCGTGTATAAAACGTCATGGCAATCCACTAAATAGTTGTTGAGAGCGGTCTGGCCAAGATGGTAGACTGACCAAGCAAGAATCGCCACCAATCCCAGGACCACGATGCTAGTTTAGCCAAAAGTACACACAATACCATTAAAAGACCCCGAGGATGGAGCTTATGATATGAACAGAACTGTAAATTTAGTTATAAAAGTGCAGAGGCATTAATTCCACAGCCCAAAGAACACTAATGCTCTCGAGTCCAAAATAGATTCAGGTAAACTGATTTACAACCCTTTTTTTTTTCTTTTTTTTATTCAGTAACCTGTCATCTGCACAGACAGGCAGCATCTTCTTAAAGGTGACTCATCAACATGTCGCTATATGTCAAAATCTTTGAAAGATCATCCAATAAACAAATATAAATCACACTACAGATAAAAAAAAAAGTATAAAGTCATTCCTAAAACAGCAATGCACTCATTTCTTCTTAAACTAATTATTCAAGGCTTTGGGCACTTAACACTGGAAATCCAGCCGGCTGTGCACTGCATTCAGAAAGGACTGAAAATCTATGATATAAAGAAGGATCCCTAGTCTCTCTGAAATGAGCTCATATCATTCAGGCAAACAATGTTATGCTGTATTAAAGTATGCAAAGGATTGATGACTCATTTAATTACTTTTCCCCCCGTGCTGCTTATACTCAAGACTTCTACAGTAGTGTTTTCATATCAGTCTGTTCTTTAGCTCAGTTATCCTAAGCAGCGTTTTTAAGTCCTCTTAGATGTGCTCGTACTGGATGTATTTGTGCTCTTCTCTTCACGTTGTTAGTTCCTGCATGTAATCTAAGTTTGTGCGCACTCAACCGTCTGTGGGTGGCTGCGTGGGTGAGTTTACTTACATTGTCCCTCAAATAAAGACTAAAAGTTCTCAAAAGTAGGTTTATAACTTTAGAGTGAGATCTGCTGGATGTCATAGGCCAGCAATTTATAAGCCAGTGCGATGCTGTCATCACTGCCATCCATGTTCGGATTTCAGATGCACTAAAGAGAAAGCAAAGACAAACTGGCAGGTTGTGGAAAGGCACGGTGGGTACAGTGATGTAAGACAATAATACCCTGAAATGTAGATTAACTTCATTTAGATTTGACTTTGTATAGAACCTAGATTTGAAAAATAAACTGCCCCAAAACAGCTCTTGAACAATCTGAAACCTGCACTTTGTGCTCAGTACTATTACCTACAGACACACTGTTTATTGTTTCAATTGATATTTGAAACGTTGGCCATGTTTTATATGAGCATGCACCACTGGATGACATAAGGACAGAAAAATGACAGAAAATAAGGAAAATTGGTCCCCTGTGAACCTATTATGCTTACTAATACCCTAAAAGAAGAACTCATAAAACCACCTGCTGCTGCTCTTTGCTCTTTAATCTCCTAAAGCTGCTTCAGGGTGGCTGGATAGAAATGATCAGACATGAGGAAGAAAATCAAAGAAAACGAGAGGGACAACAAATACGATTGTTAGGATTTTTAAAGGGAAGGTTACATCCTTGTGCTACTGTGCGACTGTCTTCATTTTTAACACATCTGGCTGTGATATATGTGAATCTGCAGGGGGATTCACATATCAGAGGTTGGTGTTGATAAATTGTGGTCTCTTCGGCAGCTATATTTCTGCTTTATCCCCGGAACGTTTCCACGTTTAAGATGAATTCAAACTCCACAATGGTTTTGTATAATCCTCCTAGTATCTTGACACACTCTTTTCAATTCAAGGCCAACACACCACTGTTTGTGTTCCTCACTTGCTGTTGTTGTTGTTTTGTTTTGTTTTTCCCCTTTGTGTGGAGCCGTTTAAGATGCTGACAAGTTAACACTTAGATTTTAATAGAAACACCTGCTTTTGAGATGGGTTTCTATAAGACATTCTTTTCCTCATTTTGTGTAAAACTGGCTTCATTGTAACTTATAAAGCTGAGGTATTTCGAAGCTCTTTAGGAGGTTGGAGGTTTGGAGGTTTTGACTGCATCCCTGGCTTTTTTGTCTGATTTCATTTTGTGCAGGCCTCCATCCATCTGTTTTCCCCTCTGTGTCCTTAGGAAAATTCAAATACAACGAATACACCACAAAGCATGCTTATTTTTATATGTCTATCATCAGAACACAAAGTACCTGACACTGAATGACTGATTTTTCAGATCAGAAGAGGAAGAAACTGTTTTGTTGTTATCTATTGTCCACCTGGGCCTTACCCAGACGTTCTGCCTGATTTCTCAGATTTTGTACTCATTATCATGTAACATTATCTACATCTACTGTATTGGCATTTATATTGATGTCAAGTCTTTTTGTTCAATTGATCTGAGTTAACTTCAGTAATTACTTCCTCCAAACCATCCAAGTGTCTTTTAGACATTATTCCTAATAAGACTGCTCAAAGAAGTCCTGTCATTAAATAATGCTTCAAATTTACATATGATTAACCTATCTCTAATAATTGGCTATGTACCACAAAGTAGTTGTCAAACAGCTAACAGATCATCTGCAGAGAAATGACTTATTTTAAGTGTTTCAGTCAGGTTTCACCTCATCACAGTACAGAAACAGCTTTAGTGAAGCTTACAAATGATCTTCTTATGGCCTCTGACAGTGGACTCATCTCTGTGCTTGTCCTGCTAGACCTCAGTGTAGCGTTCGATACTGCTGACCATACTATTTTATTACAGTGATTAGAGCATGCTGTAGGTATTATATGTACTGCGCTGCAGTGGTTTGAATCATATATATCTAACAGACTCCAATTTGTTCATGCATGTAAATGGTGAATCCTCTTCACACACTAAGGTTAATTAGTTACAGGGTTCAGTGGTATTCTGTGTACTTTATACATGCTTCCCTTAGGCAGTATCATTAGAAGGCATAGCATACATTTTCACTGCTATGCAGATGACACCCAACTTTATCTCTTTGTCTATTTATTTATGAAGCCAGATGACACACACCAATTAATTAAACTGTGAGGGCATAAAGACATGGATGACCTCTAATTTTCTGCTTCTAAATTCAGATAAAACTGAGGTTATTCTACTCAGTAGCAGATGGCCGCACCTCCCTGAGCTTGGTTTTTCCTGAGGTTTCATCCTGTTAAAAGGGAGTTTTTCCTTTCCAATGTTGCCAAAGTGCTTGCTCATAGGGGTTCATATGATTGTTGAGATATTCTGTTTTCTTTGTATTATTGTAGGGTCTTTACATTACCATATAAAGCACCTTGAGGCAGCTGTTGTTGTGGTTTGGTGCCATATAAATAAAACTGAATTGAATTGCAGATCAGGAACACCCCAAGAACTGCAGTTTTAGAAATCCTCTGACTCTGTCATCCAGCTATCACAGTTTGTCAAACTCCCAGCACTCCTAATCCTTACACTTGCCCGTTTTTCCTGTGTTTAACGCATGAACTTTGAGGACAAAATGTTCACTTGCTTCCTTATATATCCCATCCATTAACAGGTACCATGATGAAGAGATAATCAGTGTTATTCACTTCACCTGTCAGTGGTTATAATGCCTGATCGGTGTATATACAGCAGTACTGGAAAGCCCAGATTTATAGTTAATGATAGATTTAGCATGTCTGAATAGTTCCAGCTTTTTTCTTCTATCTGTATATAAAAGTGGCAACAACCATATCTAAGAGACCCCCAAAAATCACCAGGTTTTAAACAAGTAAATTCATAGTTATTATTCAGGTAGTGAAACCACTTTATTGATACATAAAAACCTCAGAAACACAAATTTAAGATGTAAAGATGTTTACAGGGCCATATCTTTACATTTGGACCAAAGAAATAATCCTGCAAACATATACATGGGCATGAGTTTTTATTTTTTTCTACATTTTTTGCCTATTTCACATTTTGCAAAGTCAATAAATGTCCTTGACAGCAAGGATGCTAAAAATAGTAGATGGGTGATCTGCTGGCCATTAAAGGTGATCTCTGCTGTATAGTTCAAATTGATCAGAACAGCTATGCATAGCAATGCAAGCCTATGGTTGAATTAAACCATCAGAGTGAGTGGGTCCTGTTGAGAAGTCAAACAGCTGTCGGGGGATCCAATTATGGTCATGCACAGAGTGCACACCTAAATGTTGTGTTCCCCACAAAGCCCTCTCACTACACTCAAGTTAAGCCGTCTCGCCTGCAGCGTTGGTGAATATTTGAAAGTACTGCCGGAGGAAAAGAACGAGGCTGGCATTTCTCCTTCTACAGAAGTGGCCCGGTACCCTGGTGGCAGAAAGTCTCTGCCTGAAAACACAGCAAAAGTCAAATACAAAAATGCCCTCTGTGCCTTTGTCACTGCTTAAGTGTTTAAGAAACTCTCTTGTGCATTGTCACTGTGGGTTCAAGATATCGTGTGAAGCTGACAGAAGGGTAGGTGAGGAAAATGAAGTAAAAATGAAAGCAGGTCCAATTTAAAGATCAGATGGCTCAAACATTTGTCTTTTTTTTTAATCCATGTGTTAAGCATATTATTCAGTGATGCAGTTCCAGACAGAAAAAAAAAAAAAATCTATATAAATAAAAAGTTCATGTTAAACTCAAAATCACATTTTACTGAAATGACCACACCTGGAAATGAAGTGAAACTTACAGGCAGACTATAGCTACCACCCACACACTACTCATCAGACAACGAGTGGTCTGAAATCAGCTGTGGCAGTCACAAACAACCAGAGAAACCAGGGCCTGTTTCTATCACATTGCTTTCTCATAGTCTTCATGACTGACTTTAATGGATTAATGATATCCATGTAGAAATGTTTCTTGCCTTTATAGTGACCTTGGAATGCATTTTGTTGTTGCTGATGTTGATAAAGTGCTATATAAATAAATCATCACTATTATTACATGATATACAGACAGCATGCTATATAATTCCAATAACCCCTTTAAAACTGACTGATATGCAAAATACCATCTGTCAGCTTCAGCCTCAGCAAAAACCGTCTGCAATGCAATCAAGTACACTGTGAAACTACTCATTTAGCTCAGCCTGGTCCTTACATTAACCCTGCAAGAGCACACCAGGGAATCAAATCACATACTGTACAATTATCATTAACAATGTCCTGTTTACCTTTTAAGCTCCACTTACTACACTGTGAACAGTAACAGGAACAACAGTCCAAACACTGTAAAGCATCTACCTTGAAATATACAGCTGCAGCATAAACATGTTTGTTTACTGGATATTCAGCTCAGAATAAATGATTTCAAATAACATGATTTCTGCAAGTGAATATTAAATGTCAGCAGCTGTTGTGAGTTGCTATTAAGAACATTATTTACTGGTACATATCTTAAAAAAGGAAGAAGAAAAAAACCCTACAAGATTTGAAATGCCCTACACTAGACCACTTACTGTGTGGTTTTAACAGAGGTTACCTCTTGATGCTGTTCAGACTCAAATACAGGTAGATTGGGCTATAATTTATTGAACAAAGATGAAAATTGTGTAGTTTTGGCTCTGTACCCAACCACGGTGGATTTTATATCAAATCAAATCAAAATAAGGATTGTTTTCAACATTTATCCTTTGCAGTCAATGACTGCCTGAAGTCTGGGATCCATAGACATCACCAAGTACTGCATTTCCTCCCTTGAGAAGCTTTGCTATGGATTTTGTATTTAGTAACTGAAAACCATGCTCTGTTGGTTTGAGATGAGGTGGGTGTCTTAGCCATTGAAGAATATTGCATTTCTTTGCATTGAGCAACTGTTGGGTTGCTTTTGAATTATGCTTTGGGTCATTATTCATTTGCACTTTGAAGTGCTGCCTGATCAGTTTTGCCACATTTGGCTGAATTTGAGAGTATAGCCTTGTGTACCTCAGGATTAATCCTGCTGCTTCTGTCAGCAGTAACATCATCAGTAAGCACTTGTGACAGAGTTGCACTGGCAAAGTGAAATCTGTCCTTCTTTTCCTGATTGTAACTAGTGGTTTGCAACTTGTAAACTTGCCATTTGTGAATGGCTCTTTTGATTGTAGACCTTGACAATGACATGCTTACATACCTCCTTGATAGTATGGACTTGACCACTCTTAACGTTTTGCTCTCTCTTTGATAGGTTAATTTTTGAGCGTAATGATGGCCTCATTCACTTGCACAGACATCATTTCCTGGGTAAAGATTCAGAAGATGGCCTGAAATGTACAACACCTGGCCAGTTTTCTGCCAGGCCATTTAAAATGCTTCCTCTGAAGGCGTTCCCCTTCTCCTCTCCCACTGCTGCTTAGCTCTGTTCCTGTGACGGTAACTGTCCAAACAGAAAATCATAATTGTTTTTACCTTAACTAAAAACACAGAGACATTGTTTACTCTCAACTGTTGTGAAAGAAGTGAGTTTTAATTCATTTCTTTTAATTAGCACAGCTCAAAAAAAAAAAAAAAAAAAAAAAAAAAAAAAAAAACCCGCAAAAAAA
>VURO01012990.1:1153-11161 GCA_015108175.1 Pelvicachromis taeniatus
CAACAGGCTGGGGGGGGGGGGGGGGGGGGGCTATTTAGGCGTTCCTGCTGTATTTATTAACCGACCTGTAATTTTGGAAAGTAGTCTAAAATTGGAGTTTTTGCGTGTATTGTGTGTACATTTGTTATTGTTGTTATTTTTGCTTTTGTGGCTTTTTTGTGTGCATTGGAGAGGAAAAAAAATTGCACGGCAAGCTCTTGAGGAAATGTAGCGCTTGGGTTAATGGTGCTGATTCATTTGGGCTGTGCGTGCGGATAGCTCGCCTTGCTGGTGACACCAACGCTCGGTTGATCATCGCGCACGGAAATGGAAAGATGACAGAGGTCCAACTCTGTTTTAGGTTGACTCATTACTGGACATCAGTCAGCCGGCGTATGGTCAGCTGCAGAAGTGGAGGGGCACAGATTGTGCCAATGACGAGGTGTCTGCAGTCACACAGACCACCCAGAGGCCCTGGGAAGCCAAACCCACCCGTATGCTACTACTGCAGGTCAGAGTCTATGTGAATCATAGTTGCTATTAAAAAAAATAAAAATCTAATTGAGTTACAGTAAAATCATTTTGAATGAATGCCTTTGTGTGAATAACAGCAGTGTTAACCTTAAAAAGCAGGCGTAGCATATGTGATGATGCGTGTCGTCTTCTTTCCAACTAAGACAAAAGTTTGTGTCACAAAGGTAGGTCAGAAATTGCAGATTTAAAACTTAAAATTTCATTTTAATTAAAAAAGAAAAATTAATTTGTATGTTTGTGTTTGCATTTTAAAGCTTTGGCTTTTTGATTTAACTGGCATCATATGTTTGCCTGTGTCTTAGTAGCTTTTCAGCGTCTCACAGACAAACATACAAACAAAAACATTCATGCACTTCCTGTAGAGACAGAGCTTTAAACTGTGTTGTTAATAGAAAAGATCGTCTAGACTAGTCTTGACTGCAGTGGCACGCAGTGTGTCCAGCACTTATTTGTGACCAGACTTTATCTTTGCATGTTTTGTTGAGTGGAATAATTCTGCTTCTCTTCCTGACTAAATCAGAGCGGACGGTACCATCAGTGAGAGCATATGAAAGAGTAAATTGCAGGAATATATGAGGCAGACTTTAATTTCCACCTTAAGTAATATACTTTTCAGTGTATGCTTTTTTTTTCTCTTTCTTTCTTTTTCTTCAAGAACAGTGCAGGTGTTGCTTAGAAACGTTGCTGTGGCTTTTAATGTCATTTTAACTGTTTCTTAGACCATTTGGAGCAAAGAGTCGTGGGCTGGAAAGACTTAACCGCAGTTAAAAATGATGCTGGCATCGCTTAAAGCAGGGTTATCAAGCAGATTACTTTTAACCAGGACAGCCAGCATGTATAATCATATTAAAATAAATAGAAATAACAGTTATTTCCATACTGAATCAGTCTACATGGTTTTTTGGGTTTTTTTTTCCCCTTTTCTTTTTTTTGTATATTTGTCACACTGGCATCTTTTAGGTCATCAAGCAATTTAAAATTTTTAAACAATAATAGACAAAAATAATCTTAGTAAATATAAAATACTGTTTTTAAAGGGTGTGTGAAAAAATAATTGCCCCCTAAATATCATAACAGGCATTTTGGCATTCAGCCACACTGGAGGGTTTTTGAGCATAAATTACCTGTTTAAGGTTATGCCACAGTATCCAGAGTTATTATAAGTCCAGACTTTTACCTTGGACCAAAACCTCCATTTTCTCTTTTTAAAAAAATGTTTTTTATTTATTTTTAACTTTTTGAGTCATTCAGAGGAGGATTGGTTCGTGTGTTTAGGGTCAAACTGATGGACCTTTGGGATTTTCTGGTAGAGATCAGAATTCATGGTTCAATCATTTACTGCAAGTCATCCTGAAGCAGCAAAACAGCCCCAAACCATAACACTGCCATCACCATGTTTGACTGCTGGTACTATGTTCTTCTTAATGCTGTGTTAATTTTACACCCGATGTAACAAGACTCTGTTAACCACAATTCAGCAGGCTTTGTTTGGATGCAAGTATGCAGCCTCGCAACAAGACAAAGAGGGCCTAATTTACTCAAATGTACAAATCATCTACTATGGGGTTGGTTTGTTTGTTTTTTCCTTTTTTAATACGTCTACACTCGTAAGTAAAGAGCAGTTACAGAGCTGTTAAGTTTTGGTCCAGATATTTCCTGTCTAAATCCAAAACCCTCACATATTTCTGATATGTGAGGGCTATCCAGACAATAGCCGTTGGGTTCTCAGATTAATGAGTGTAAAAACTGTCTTTTAATCTGTTTAATTCACACAAAAAGAGAAACACACTTTTATTGTAGATTTGCATAAATGTCATCATTTCATCATTTGCGTGTTTTCTGCTCACATGTTTGATTGCACAGGTGACAGATGGAGTTCAGAGCTTGGAGGCCATGGAGTATCAGCCGATCCCTGCTCTAAGCGCGGCACTCAGGTTAAGGATTGATCTGTAAAACGTGTTACTGTAATTTTGTGTCTTTTTACTGCTAGTTATTTGAAAAAAATGTAAAAGAGCCTGTGTCTGCCTAAAATGAAGTAAAAATCTTTTCCTTCTAACAATATTGCCTCAAGTTTTATAGAAACACAAGTATCCAAGCAAGGCAAGAAATGTGTGAAATGTTGTTGGTTCTTGTTAATAAAAAGTAAGAACTGGACATTTCCTGAAATGCTGCTCACTCTTGCAGGCCCGGTGCAAAGCTGCAGCTGCACGGAAAGATCGTTTGCAGACTTGGCGTTTTGCTTTTGGGGCCGTCCAACATCAAAATCCTGGGTGGTGAGATCGAAGACCTGGTGGACAGGAATAACCAGGTAACCGCTGGCGATTTCATGTACATTTTGTCTCATTTAAGACCAATATGTTTCTGCTGTTTCCTCTTTGTTTGTATAAAACTACACAAAGATATTATAAGTTTTTGTATAGCAATAAGATGGAGTACACCATACACATTCGGTGGCTTATTTTTATACTGTTGTGATAGGGCAGGGTGCTGTGTCGGACACTGGGACTTCCTGAGCAGCAGCAGGAAGGAGAGGAGGCTCCAGCACAACAACAAGGTATATGTATTAGACTGTGTATCTTGAAAGATCATACATCATCAGCACAATACGACACCACATACACTTTATTAGAAATTTTTAACCTTTTTGAAATGATACTAACATATATGCTGTTTGTTTTTCTTTTTCTTCTTCTAGGCAACCAGGAAGTGGAGGACCTGGATCTTGATGATGCAGAGCTGTTAGCCAGTCTTGAGGCCCAGGAGGGAGTTGAAATGCTTCAGGTTGAACCTGCCCGAGACAGCGGCTACAGCACACTGCGTGAGGCTTCCACTCAGTCTTTGAGAAGCTCGTCTGTCAGGAGCCTTGTCTCAGCAGCTTCGTCCAGGTGGGTGGTAAACAATATGATGTCTTGACATTTTGATGCTGCAAACCCTCATTTTGCACTGTCGTGCAAATATAACTTGGCATTTCTAATTTTAACATCACTTTTATCTTGGGGGACAAAAAAAAACTTTAAGACTGTTTTAATGCATTCATCTCACAGCGTCTTCACAAAGTTTCCTAATAAAATGTCTTTACGTCGCTGCGGCTGGTGACGAGAACAACATTACAGCATGAGCAGAAATCACAGGGTTGATTCAAATGTTACAACAATTTCCGTTTTATTTAAAGTTCATCAATTTCCTGAAGAGACAGAAGCAGCTGAGAATAAAGTGGAACATACACCGGTCATTTGGAGATGGAGGGAAAAGACAGTTCATATGTTATGATATACAATGCTACGCGAGCTGTGCAGAGCACAATTATTTCCAGGAGGAATGAACTGCACAGTCACTAGTTTACACTGCCCTCGTTGGCTCACACAGACAAATAACATTGTCTCATATTTATCTGTTAGATCGCTTCAATGTTGTGATGACTAAATATTCAAGGATAGGATGATGCAAAGGGTTGTCGCTGCAGTTTTTTTATGTTATGTCTATGTGAACTTCTTTGTCCAGCCTTACGCTTTGAACAATGAACTGATTAACCCTGATGATTTAAAAGCCCCGTTAACTTAGTCCAACCTAATTTGCTGGTGTCTTTCAGAAGTGAACCCTCCAGCCGCTCTGACAGAAGTGGTTTAGACCAGGGTTACCTAAATGATGATGAACACGCGGAAGCTGACCTGTTTGACTCAGTCCCCCCTGAAGCAGATCATCAAGAGATCCAAGATCACAGCATGGCAGACGAAGACTTTCCTGATGAAGACTTTGACGACCTTCCCCTGGATGAGTTGGAGAGTGTGATTTTCCAGGAAAATGAAAGTATCCCCACACCATCTGTCAGTAGTTACAGAAACACACCACAGAACAGCAGAATAACAGGAAATCCCAACCGAGCAACAAAACCCCAAGCTGCTCAGTTTGAATCATGCACTTTGAGTGGCTCTGGGTCACGACTTGGGTCTGTCAACTCCAGATCCAGCACACAGAAAAGGGACACTATAGAAGCTTCTGAGCAATTAACCGAGACAACTCCCGAGCTATTTCTTTCTCCAGCAGCTTCAGAGGCACCACGTGAATTAGATTTATCTACTAATGATGAGATGGATTTTCTGGATGAAGATATGGACTGCATTTTGGAAGAGGCAGAAACCAGTGGGAAGACTGGAGGACCAAATGAGATCCCTGTTCAGCATAAGTCTAGTAGAGACACAAGCTACAATACAGAAGCTTTAAGATTGTCCAAACAAAATGCTCAGAGTGGCAGCACACTCCCTCCTATCACTCTGACCTCTCCACCGTTTACATACTTGTGCTTGCTAGAAAATTTAATGTCCAAACCACTTCTCCACACCATGGAGATCCATGTCAAGGCTTTCATTGTAACTCTCTTGGGAAAACTTAGCAGCAGTAATGGCGTTTGGAGTGTTTCTGCTACAATATCTGATGGAACCGGTTACCTGGACGTGGAGCTGTCCAATGAAGTTTTGACAGGTCTGCTGGGCTTCTCGGTAGCAGAGAAGGGAGCCCTGAAGCGTGACCCGTCCCGGAGAGGTGAGCTGGATGTAGGGATGAGGAGATGCCAGGAAGAGCTCGTGGACATGTGCTGCATTATGACTGTTATTGTTCAGCCAGAGGGCAGGAAAGCGGTGGTGACCAAAGCAGACCCCGTCAGCGAG
This sequence comes from Pelvicachromis taeniatus, assembly GCA_015108175.1. Classification (NCBI taxonomy): domain Eukaryota; kingdom Metazoa; phylum Chordata; class Actinopteri; order Cichliformes; family Cichlidae; genus Pelvicachromis; species Pelvicachromis taeniatus. The sequence continues at coordinate 6,331 of VURO01012990.1, forward strand.
AAAATACTCCAGGAGCTCGATCAGAGGGTGAGGGACGGGAGAAAATAAACATAGTGGTTGAGGGGAAGTGGGCGATAATGGGAAAATTGCAGGCAGCGGAAAAGTATATTGCCCTTAAGCAGAGATAAAAAATTGCCAACAAAACTGTGGCAGATGTAACATCACTCAGTGGCCTTGAAAGTTTTCTTTTCATGTAATGAAACTAATAGTTGCGTTGCAAGGAGAGAGAAAAAAAAATCACACTAGTTTCAGACTAAGGTAGTTATTTTAATTGGTGATCAACCTGCCCTTCTGCTTCAGATTTGGAGAGCAGAAGGTGTGAAATGATGATCGGCATCCCATCTGCTCCATGTGAATGTGACGTTCTGCCATTTGTCATTGGAGGATTTCATTCATCTATTCATTGTGTTGTTTTCTGCTTAGAGTGTGCTGCATTGCTCACAAGCGCACTAAACAGATTCAACAAACAAAGGTGGTTATGTGCAAATCAGATCAAACAGAATTTGGTTTTCAAGGCCCCGAATTCTGCTTAATGCTGAAAACTACCCAAAGAGCAGAGCGGAGTATACGAGAAGAGAGGAGGGGAGTTGGGGGTGGCTGGGGTGTTCATCGTCTGATTGTGGTAATGAATTGCCAGCCTTTGCATTCATTCAGTACAACCATTACTTCTTACTGAAAAGTGATTGAATAGCCAAGGGCAATGCGGGTCTTTAATAAACTCCCTCAGAGAAGAATGAGAGGAAAGAAAGATAAAGGAGAGAGGCCATGAGCTTCGATTATTGCTGTTCATTACAGGGCCTCGTCTGTTTTCGTCTTTTAAGAACACGCATACCACAAATTTAAAGCATTGTCTGCATTTACTGTATGTTGAACGTTTTTATATATAAATTGTTTTGTCTTGCGCTCGGTGACTAATAAAAATGTGCGCTCCCTTGTTGCTATGCTTATCTTTCCTTTCTGAGCGTTGTGTTTTTTCCAGTTTAGCTATATAACGTTATAAAGCAGACTCCTGCACAGATACACCGCGTTTCATTTGGTCTGTATCATATGCAGCTGTTGGATATGCACTGTTTAAGCACGCGGTATTTAAAAGTATCTCTAATTACTGCCCGGTCTCCTTTAGAGGAGGCCGAGATCTCGCTTTCAGATGAAACATTTTAAGAATTTCTGCTACATAAATTACAGTGTCTCTTCTGCCTTGGCTGCATCTTCTCTTAGGTGTGATAATGAGCAAAACACGGGCTATTAAAATGCATGTTATATGCTTAGAATTGTGTTTCTGTGGTGAGAGGGCACCTGCATGTATATTGTAGTCTTATGCCACTGTGTGCACTTCCATTCAGGTAACCGGTCTTGGTTCATTAAGAGCTAATCAGCTTGAACATCTAAATCAGGACCCTGCTATGCATGCTGATAGCCTGTTATGTGCTAATGAAGCTGAATTTGGTGGAGGGCTGGGTGAGGAGGGGGGATAGCAGCAACCCATGGGGAGATACAAGTGGAATAACTATTGGGTGATAGAGTAAATGAACTGAGAGGGGAGTGCTTGTTCACCGGGTATGAAAGCAAACCAGCAGTCAGCTCCCCATATTATTGGGTGGCTGTATGGTGAGTAACCAGGACTACACAATACATTTATTTCCTGCATATATGCAGTCGTGCTACAGAAACCATGAGTGCACTTTAAAAGTACCATCAAGTTTAAAGAGCTGTCAGTGATTTAAGCCCTGTCACAATGGTTGTTCACGTTGAGCTAAACCCTCTTAAAAGTTAAAAGGTTCAGTTTTAAACACAAAGTTTTAAGGTTTTGATTTATTTACTAAATAAAAATTTCATAGAAACCTTTATTTCATATGGGTGTAAAGCAAATAGGTCCACCTCATTTATAGACCGTCACAGATTACTAAAGAAACAGGGAGAGATTGTACACAGTTACCTTGATGATAAATATCAGTATATACACATAAAATACATTTCACTCCAATTTACAGTAATCAAGTTTACTTGTGGACTTCAAGAAGATTTTGTACAGTTTTGGCCCTAAACTGTTTATATTGTAAATAAACCATTAAAACTCACTTTATTTTCTAATGATATATATATATATATATATACAATACAATGGAAAAAGTTGGGAATAGCGTCTGAATGTAGTGGATAAGAAATAGAAAATTTGGAAGAAACTGTTTGACGTTATTAAATTATACTAAAATGTGTATGAGGTTTAGTAGCAGGCATAATAAAAAAAAAAATCCAAACCGTTTTTGTTTTTCAATTTTGGGTGGGAGGAAATAAAATAAAGTCAGATTTATGATGAAATGTTGAAATAGAAAGATCATATGAAACTGGATTTTTGACAAAAGAATAGCAGTAAGATGTAGCACGGTGGTGTGGTCATTAGTAGGATGGTTCAGGTTGAGCGGTTCAAAGGTAAAGATAGGCAAGGTGGTTTGGGCATGTGCAGAGGACAGATGTTGGATATAATGGGCAAAAGAAAAAAGAGGAAACCTTAGAGAAGATTCATGGACATAGTGAAGGAGGACATGCAGATGGTTGGTGTGACAGAGAAGGATGCTATGGATCGGGTACTATCATCAACTGTGGTGATGCCCCAGAAAAGCCAGCTGACCAGCCGAAAGGAGAAGTGTTAAATTAAATCAATTATGTTGGGAGGTTCAGAAACAATTTCTTCTATTTCAATTCCATTACGATGAGCGATGACGGATGAAGGACCGTGAGCTGGTGCTGCGGTTTGGGGAAGGCCTCGAAGGGGACTGGCAGCGGCTCCTGGGCTCCAGATCCCCACGTACAGGAAAAGGAGAAGGGGGGGCTTGAAAGTGAGAACAGCAGGTATTGGTGACTTAGGCTGGAAGGGGCGTGAATGAGGGGTGGGTGCCCGCTCCTGAAATTCAGATAATATCTCCATAAAAAGTGCAAAACTATTTAAATTTCACATAAAACCAAACATATCTTAATTCAGAAATCCTTCTAGATACTATATTGTTCCCTAATAGCTCCATACTTGACCTACTGTGTGGAGGAAACACATTCAAATCAGACACTAACCCAGTTTATATCCTACTGAATAAAGCTGTAAAAATCCATTGGCAGCCAATGGATTATTCATTAAACTGCACGACATAAAATGTTACAATTTAGTTGAATCTAACACTGCAGTGATAACGTACAACACACAAAGTAATCGTCTTCCAAACTGTATTCAGCAATGATTTGAAATTGGAGCGATAATGTATGAACCCAGAGGGAAAGGCAGGACTCCTGGTTGTGACAGGAATGTGTGGCTCGCTTCATCATTTATTTAATTTTTTTTTTCCTTTTTTGTTGTTGTTCAAAACATTTGACCAAAGTGAAGGGTTTGAGTACTCCTCCCCCCACTGCTGTACATGAAGCATTTTAGTGCAGAAAGTCAATTACTACAACGTACGAGGTCAGGGAACAAATAAAGAGGAGACAAGCCAAACATTTCAGCATTTTTGCCATTACTATGACCTTATGACTAATTCCTCTAAAACATATGGCTCATGCACTATGGGTCGGGGCTTCTTTTGAAAGCAGGTTGAAAGTTTTGTGGGGAAAAAAATAAAAAAATATATATATATATTCTTTTTACCTTTAAAAGTTTTTCAGTAGCACATGATAAAAAATACATTTAGAAGCAGCATGAGAAAGTGCTTGAATGCCCTAGCCTTTCATTTTGAAAATTATTTCCGCGATTATGTTGGTTTTCCACTTTTGTCTCAGTCCGGAGCGGTAGCAGGGGGACAAAATAAGCTTTTTCATTCCCCTGCGAGTTTGGATGTACCTTTCCAAATTGCAAATAGCAGGCAAGTCGTGAAGGGACGGAACACACGCAGGCGACAGAGAGAGCACCGTGTTAATTTTCTAATGTTCATGTACAGCTGCACTGAACCTTTTTGGTCATTACAAATATCCGTGTAAAAAGTACATGAACAATTCTAATGCCCCTCCTGCTGTAGCAGCTGTAATTTTCTTTGCCCTATTACATTCAGTAATGAAAAATCCACTTAGACAGCTCAACCTCTCTTTTAGGCCTCCATCAAAATGAGCAAATGGTTTCTCTTTATGGCAAAAACATACCTCTAAATGCCTATGTGTGTGTGTGTGTGTGTGTGTGTGTGTGTGTGTGTGTGTGTGCGTGTGTGCCTGCTGTGACTTGAGAATGTGAATCATTAAAGGAATAGAAAATTATGAGGAAATTGGACATGGGAAACAATAAAGTACCTTTCCACTTTGATTTGCCTCATCTGGGTGGATGGAGAAGATGATTATTGTGCTTTTAAAAGGAACGAAGAAAGGACCCATTTCATGCTCAAATCAAAGTTTTCAAGGGCTTTAGGTTCATGTATAAAAGTTTTCGATGTACTATGTATATGTACTTAGCTGTGATGAAATGTATTGTATTTTTCAATTCAGTTCAGCTTTATTTTTATAGCACCGGTTCACATTAGCAGTTATATCAAGGTATGTACTGTAGTATACAATTTATAATACACAATAAAAAAAATATTGTATTTCGAATCTGTTAAATAAGAGACTGTTATTCAGATATTTTTATTTATTTTCCAACAGTAATCATAGCGATACATCCCGTATGCACATCTTCTTTTTCTTCTTCAGCGTCTGCCTCACCACCCTCTCCCTACCAGCTTCCTCTGTTAACACCAATCCTCCGCATGTCCTCCTTCACTTTGTTCCTGCCTGGCAGCTTCATCTTCAACATCTTTTTGTCCAGCATATCTACTGTCCCTCCTCTGCACATGACCAAACCATCTCGAGCTTGCCACTATAA
>VURO01012990.1:11181-29084 GCA_015108175.1 Pelvicachromis taeniatus
ACTATACATTTTTTTTTCCAATATACACATATGAAATTTAAAGAAAGGAAAAGGGAATGTAGAAAAATCATACATCTTTAATGAGGATTTCTTTATTGTTCACATGAAACTAAAACCACATGCTCAAAGTACAGCAGTGTAGAAATATTTGCAGCTGAACATCATAAATTCAAAGGTTTAACGCACACAAACTTGCACAAAAGGTTTAAGAATTGATGTCAAATATGGTAAAGGTATTTCTTATACAGTATTTTAAATGTTAAACTCTTTAATTTTTATGGAAAAATAATTATTTTTAAGGATTAAAAAAACTGTAAAAATATTGCATCATGTATGATTTTAAAATGAAGGAATTTTCTATATTCAATATTAATAGTAATTTTCTCCATATCTTTTAACCACACATAGAAATTTTACCATTTACAGAAACCTCCTTTAAAAAACAGATAATTTACTAGCAGAAAACATTTTACTATTTTTTTTGTTAGGTCTCTGATCTATGTCCATCTTTCATATACAGTCTGTGGTTTTCACCATGGTAGAAAAACTCACAAAGAAGACGAAATTGCAGTACAGAGTAAATGCTTCAGTGTCATCTACTTTACTGTCATCGACCAACTCTGGGGATTAGGTTTTAATTAAATTATGTAAATAATTCATCAGATTTCTTTTATTCTAAATTTTCTAATGGATACATGAGAAATTGGTTTGATGAAACAATAATTGTCAGTATGTGTTATGGTTTTGATGGGTTAATTCTGGGCTTTTCTGATATTATTATCATTATTATTACTTGAAAGTTTTTAAGTTTATTTTTCTTTTTATTTCTTGAGCTGGAGTTTGGATTATAAATTGACCGACTTCATTATTTTGTTTTGATTATTCTGTTTTTTTTTCTGTTTTAGTATTATAATTATTGGTTAAGCAATCTCGGCGTTTGACTCTCTTTTTCTTCGTGTTTTAGTTTACTGCAGCATCCAGTGTGTCTTTCTATGTTTAGCTGAGTGCTAGTGTTGTCTCTGTGTCTAGTTATATACTTCCTGTTTTATTTCTTGAGTTGTTTGTCTCTTGTGCTTGTGCTTTAGTTTAATTTCCTTGTGTCTTGTTACCCTCATATTTCCTATCTCTCTGATTGCCTCCTGTGTGTATTTAAGGCCTCAGTTTGTGTTCTGTGTCATGTCATACTGTGTTTTAGCCTTGTTTGCTCTCAGTCTATGTTCCTGTGGTGTTTCCGTCTGTTCTTTAGGACTTTGTTATCTTATCCTCTGCATTTTCAACAGCTCACTTTTGTTTATTCCATCACATTTCTAGTCCGCCTCAGCAGTCTGCATTTAAGCCGTCTTCACTTGCATTTCTTCACAGTATGAGTTTTTTTCTTTCTAATGGTGAGTGCATTGAGGTTGTAAATAAATCGAAATATTTAGAGACAGCGATTGATGAAAAATGTCATGGGATTAAAACCAAGTTAAAAGTATTGCAATGATTACATTTCATTCAGAACCTGAGACGGTTTTACACACAGTAGTTATTTCCTGTTGTCCACTTCTAGAGACCATTTTGCCGTTCTCTTTCATGAGCTGGTATCTTTGTTTGTTTGTAGTTAATAAGAATGAATTCACTTGATTTTGTAAGCATCTCCAACAGCACCCTGTCTGTTGGAGATGAGTTACTACCATCAGGACGTAGGCTACCACCTTTGCAAATTTCTGATTGCACTGACATCTTTTGTATCTCCTTTTAACCAAATCTAGCTTGTACATTTGTGGTGCTTCAATTCCCAGTTGTTGCCATTGTTATGGAGCATTTATTTGTTAATGTATGTCATGTCTGCAATTGCGATGTAAGACTTGTTGTGGTTGTATTTAACTGACAGTTGCCACATGCACAAAAAATGAGTTTTTGAAAAGATAATAGACATTACCAATTATATTAATAATATAAAAAAGTAAAGTATGTGTGTAGTGGTTTTAAAATAAGCTATGCAATTAAACTAGATAATAATTAATACAACATAAATATTTATGTTAAGTTGATGAGCACATATGAATTAATTTCACACAATTTCTACATTATATCTCACAGCGAATGTATAAAGCGGTGTGAAACGACCGTACTAATTCTGGAGATGTCGCAATTAAGCAGAAACAACGAACCCAGTCTTTGACCTCATTGTGATGACTTAGGTAAATGATGGCTAACCAGACTTAATGGGGGAGCTTACTTAAGAGGCAAGACTGAAAGAGTGCAGACAAACGATTGACAGGCCCACAATACAGCTGGCCTTTCTCTACATCCTGTCCTCTACTACCAAGCCATTACTAACATTTAAATAGAGCTGGGTGTACTTGAGAAGCAGGACTTTAAAAAAAAAAGAAAGCAAAGGTACCATATAAAGAGCTGAATGAATGATTTTGCTGTGACAAGAAAGAGAATTGTTCTCTCTCCCCACTTGTCCTCAGAAACAAGTCGGTCTGACAAGCTGGCCATTAGGAAGGTAATTTAACAAGCTGAGTAGAGTGCTTTTGCGGCTCCCTTACACCTCTTGAACATCATCAAGACTTTTTCTGTACCCCTAGATAGTATTAAGAAAATACACAGCCTGGAAAAGACTACAGATGATGACAAATGACAGCCCATGTATCAAGCATATGTCCTGCTCAGATCAACACAGATCTTTGAAATCAGTGACTCTCACAGCAGTGAGTTAGTCAGTTGTCAGCCAGCTGTTGAGGGTTTGTGCACTGCCACTGAGTTATTGTTATGGTTTATTCATGGAGGAGATTACTGCACTTGATCTTGATGTGATTTGGTTGCATTTTCAGGTGAAAACATTGGAGTCATGCATGTCATCGGGGTGTTAATTTATAGGTACAAACACCTGTTTGTGCATGCCTTTATGTGTGTGTGTGTGTGTGTGTGTGTTTATTGTCTGACTTAATAGCTTTAATTCATGAGGCAGAGTACGAAATGAAAGGTCACCACAGGAAACCATTGGGACGAGAAGGAAATAAGAGGAAATGAAGTCCATCACAGAAGAATTACATGGTATGGAGATTGCTTAGAGACAGACAGAGAAAATACTTTAAAAAATACAGAAAAAAACATGAAATGGTTAATGTAGCTCCCATCTTAGATGATATTTTAGTATATTTTGTGGACATTTTCAGACAGGACTGGCAGAGAATTAGAGCCCAATACGAATGACCTTTTGTAAGTGTGAATCAAAACACACACAGACCCGCACATACACACTGACCGTACCCTTAAATCAAATTTGCCTTAAATTTATATAATGATGACTTACATCTTCTCCCAAAGAGAGTGGCGTGCCCATGCAATCTGACTGTGTAATACAAGCACATAAGCATTTCACTTCAAATGACAAAGTCTTCAAAATCATATAACTCCAAAGGTAAAAAGGTAGACTTTATATGTGTCTGTGTAGATGCTCACTGACATGCCTCAATTTCAAGCTGTCACAAATTTTGTTAAAGCCCCTCAGTAACCCATCGTCAAGCACTGAATACCATTTAGTACTGTTTTATAGGGTGGACCATTAATCTTGTGCTTTAACCTAAACCAAACCAAATCACAGCTGAAAATCAAAGTTCCCACTCAGGATTGAAACTGTAGTTTCCAGTGTTGTGATTTACAAGAACTTGAACCTGAAATTCATTTGACGTTAATGCAGCCAAACAGGAAAATGAGAAAACTCAAACACATGTCTATATTTTAAAAACCTTTACTGGGAAACTAGCATGTTTTCTGCTGTTGATAACATAACTGTTAAACATTTTGACGTGAGCCTGGTTTTGCTCTATCTATCAGCCTTAGATATAAATGACTAACCACTCCTTGTCCATACCCTGGCCTACAACTAATAATATTCTGAATCACTGCCAAGGCATATTAAAGCTGGTGGATTTTTACTTAAATTTACATTAATTTTAATTTCAAAACAACAAACCAAGGGAGTGAGAGCAAAGAGATGTTGTTGTGGTTAGCATACAGACACGAACCTCTTGAAAAATGTTCCAACTGCAACCGACTACCCAGCATTTACTTTATATTACTGACGTGTTATTTTGTGCTTTTATATTCTCTTCATCCTCCATCATCTCGTTATCCAACTCGTTCTTTCGCTTTCTTCTTTTGTAGGCGTTCTTCTTTCTGCTTCTTTTTCTTTCTTACCATTGCACTCCCCTCTCAGACTATTAAAAGTGATGCTGTGTGTATTCTGGGCAATTTTCAGTGACAGGGAATCATTTAGCAACAGCTTATTATGTTTTTGGACCACACTGCAACACAATTTAAAGCTTGCTTTAGGCAATGCTGCGTTCATTTTTTCTTTCCAAAAAGTAGCCGTTTGTATTGCAACTATAATACAAAAGTTTCTATAATAAAATAGAGATTTTGTACTGTAACTGCAACAAAATTGTTATAAACAATCGAATATTGTGAAAAAAAATTGCACCTTGCCATTATTGTCTATTCAAGGAGTGAGAGATTCATATTCATGCATTCTGATGTCAGCAAACAAAAATATAATATTTTCAGTGCGTTTTTCCCCTGGGTTATTTCTGTAATGTTGTCTATTGGCCTCATATTGATTAAACGTTTCCTCGGAAACCCTATCTGGAAAAGTGAATTAAAAACTCATATTAAGCTGCAATTGTTGACCTATTAAGTGTTGCAAAAACTGCAAAGCCAAAAACTCTAAAGCTGATTATGCTGTTTTTTTCCTTATTATTTCTTATTAGTTCTTAGTTGTCAATATATATTTTAAAAAATTAGGGCGTTGTTGTAGAAATGGGAAAGAAACAGAAGGAATCTCAGCAGCACAAGGATCCTTTTCCCAGGACAGACAGACATACAGAATGCCTAAATTATAGATATATTTATTGATAGTTTGTGTGTTGTTTTAAACATGAGATTTCCTCCCACGGCTAAACAACCATGGGAGTAAATCTCCTTCAAATAAAATCTAAAACATTTACAGTGTTCAACATTGCTGATTCCTTAAAATTTTATACCCATCATCAAGTAAAAACATCAATTTGTGCAATAATTTAGTCTCACGGCTTTGTTTTCTGCATTGTTATTTTAATCCCCCTGCTGAATTTGTAAGTTTGCTTGCTGACAATGAAATGAGCAGTCTCTAATTTTTTATGTGAGTTTCATTTTAATAGAGAGAGACAGATAATAACCAAAATATCTAGAAAAAAACACACTGAATTAAAGTTTTATATTGATTTGCATGTCATTGAGCGATAAATACTTGATCCCCTTGATCTAAAATCAATGAACTAATCAATTGCAGATACTCCTAAACTCGACATATTATGTATATAAAGCACACCTCTCCACAGAATCAATTCCAACCTCTCCACCATTTACCACTACGACGGGCAAGATCAAAAAGCTGTCAAAAGATGTAAAGGACAAGATTGTAGATCTACACAAGACTGGAAACAGTTACAAGACCATCAGCAAGAAGCTTAATGAGAAGGTGACAACTGCTGGTGCGATTATTTGTTAATGGAAGAAAAATAAAATGACCGTTAATCACCCTCATGCTGGAGCTTCACGAAAGACTTTGTCTCATGGGAAGAGGATGACCATGAGAAAGGTGGCGGATCAGTTCAAAACGACATGGGAGGAGCTTGTTAATCTGAAAGTAGCAGGCAATACCGTCACCAAGAACACCAATGATAACACACCCTGTAATAGACTGAAATGTTGCAGCGCCCGCAAGGTCACCCTGCTCAAGACGGCACATGTCGTAAGTTTGCCGGCGAACATCTAAATGATTCAGAAAGCTTGGGCGAAAGTGGAAAATCGAGCTCTTTGGCATCAACTGGACGTGATGCCGTGTTTGGAGGAAGAGAAATGCTGAGCATGACCCAAAGAACACCATCCTGACGGTCAAGCACGGAAGTGGAAACATTATGCATCGAGGCTGTTTTCTGTTAAGGGTACAGGGCAACTCCATCACACTGAGGAAACAACAGACAGGGTCATGTACTGTAAAATCTTGGACTAAAACCTTCTTCCCTCAGTGTGAACACTGAATGACCCAGAACATATCCACAAGGCAACAAAGGAGTGACTAAAGAAGAAGTGGACTAAACAGTGTCAACACCGCAGTCCTCTAGAAAATCTGTGGAAGGAGCTGAAGCTTTGAGTTGCCAAGTAGCAAGTGAAGTTTCTGTGAAGATGATTGGGCCAAAATTCTCCTGAGATGTGTGCAGACCTGGTGACCAGGTACAAGAAAGGTCTTACTGCTGTGCTCGCCAACAACACTAAGTCTTGTTTTTCTTTAGGATTAAATACTTATTTCACTCAGTGGCATGCAAATCATTTTATAACTTTAACCTCATGTGTTTTCTGGCTTTTTGGTTGGTATTTTGTCTCTTTTCATTAAAATAAAATTCCCATAAAAATTAGAGACTGTTCATTTCTTTGTAATAAATAATAATTTCCCTGACTGTATGCTGAGTGTTACAGCCTCGTGCAGTTTTCCAGTGCTATGCCACCTTTTCTTACAGTAACATACTGGAAAATACAGTCGTTGTTTTTTCAATGCTTTAATTCAAAATGTTTCCTTTTATTTAAATTATATAAATACTGGCTTCTACTTTGCTGTCACATGTTTGTCTCAGAGTGCAGTCTCATTCTTCAGCACCTGTAAGGTACCAATGATCAGTGTCCCCTGTTGGGATTTTTTTAGTATGTGTTTCTATGGTGAGTCACAACTTTCATGGTGAGTTGTTACCATGAAAGAGCGATGAATGACAGATTGAAAGAAGCAGGGACTACCTACGCTTAGAGATCACGGAGGATGGTGCTGATGGCTGTGTCAGTTTCGCTCTGACATACCAAGAAGCACCTTGTTGTTCGAGGTCTGTCTTTAATTGTAATATCTTCTGTTAGTAGTCAACAGTTGCCATAGCTACAACACGACTTTACAAAAGAAAAATTAATCTGTGTGGCTCACTAACCTATTAACTAATGCCGATTCCTTTTAGTTTATTCCTTCTAGTTTCTACTTAAGTTTTAACAAACTTGCATGCTGTTGGATGTATAATCTTTTTGTATCAGCTAGACTGCATGTGGAAGTTACTTTCGCTCACGCACACACCCGCAGTAAACTACTGCAAGTAGGGAACAGCAGGTTTATGTTGCTGCTCAGGGAAAAATTATTCCAGCAGTGAAAAATTGTAATTAATTTATGCACATTCACACACATTAGAGACAAGTCTTGGGTTTGGACGGGGACATTTTCAAGTCTTATTAATGGAGCTGATCGGAAATGACCTAGCTGGCCACTATGTATTGCTCACCCATTATCATGCATTATCACACTCTTGCAAATGTCTTGCCCCATCATCATGTTAGTTTTTCTATTGACTGTAGTGCTGCCTAAAATTTAAATCTACCATCTAATGGATAATTTATTTCACCATTAGTAGTAGTCATTAGGTGTTATTTTCAGCTTGGTTTCTCTGCATTTTAACACAGGCTGCATGTAAATAGTTCTTTCTTTGGTGGGGTGGTTGATAAGGGATTTTCTCCAAATTTTGAGCACGTGTTCATTCTTATTTTGCTCAAGTTGGAACAAAAGTGAAATGTCTTCAAAAGTCTAACTTACAGTTGGCTATAAAAGATGTAACTATGTAGTCCCCATATTTATTTGTAGTCCTCTTATATTCCCACAGCCATCCATCCTGTTTCCATCTACTCAGTTCAATCATCTGTTAAGAAAACTCAGATGCCTCTCACCCTGAAATCCAATTTGATGAGCCTAGAGGCAGTGTAAAGGAGAATGGGGGGTGCAAGAAGTTTGAAGGAACTATAATAAGGATGGAAAGAGGAAGTAGAAAAAGCTGAGAAGAGGTTGAGGGAGAGGTGTTTGGTGTAGATGAAGAGGGAGTGAGGGCTTGTGACAAAGCAACAGGAAGGCAAAGAGAAGAATGGGTTTGAATTGCATGTTTTTATGGAGACATTGAGGGAAAGCATTTGATGGAATTCCAGTAAATGCATCTAGCAGATGATGACAGACTGTTGTCTATTTCTCTTCATTTAATTAGCAGTTTCATCAGCTTGTGCAGAATGTAATGCTGTTAGAGAGATGCATATTTAAATTGCAGTTAGCTGTCTGGCACTTGGTTTTGAAGCGGGACTAATTTGTCATGATTTTTTATTAAATGTAGACTCCCAGAAGGACAAAATCCAGCTTTAGATCTGGAGACACGCTGAGATACTTTTGGCTTTCAGTGTCAACTCATTTTTAAGCAGGGTGTCCACATTTATATTATTATTTATTTGTCTAAATATATTTTCCTGTCTGTGTCATGGAATCAGCATCACTTTTATATTGGCAATTCCTAAAGATAATCCTCCTCAGGCATACATTGTCTTTTTTTGAAATATTTTACTGTAGTCTTTATGAACTTCACCTTCTATACGATGAATTTTATTTTATTGAAAAAAAAAACCCTATTTCACCTATTTCACCTCACGTTTTGAGACCCTGTCATGGCAACAGCGTACTATAACGGTACTAATATGTCACAGTTGTCTTCATATACTCATCTCAGCTTTACGAGCAAACGTAAAGCTTTTCTTTATTTTAACAAACATCAAGTTAGTTTTCATATAAGCACTTTCTGTTTGTTTATGTCTGTTTTCATGCATGTGTTGTCTACTCTGTCTTTGTGTTTACCGCATTGATGTTACTGTGTGTCTGAATTGTTCTGTGTGGAACTTCATAAAACACAGGTTGATATCACTTTGCAGTAATTTGCCTATTGGAGTACCATTGCATCCTTAGATCGTAGATCTCTCTCGGACACACACACACACGCACACACACATCATCATCATTTACATAGACTCACTATTGCTTAGACTCACACATCACATATGGCTCTTAACTGAATCCTGACCTCCTACTTGCTCCTCAGACCTGATTCTGCGTTTTACTCTTACTAGCGTTCACTCTTCTCCGGTTCGCAGTCCTCACTGCAGGAACAACCCTAACACTCCAATCACATCTTGTGCCCACTTATTGTTGATTCAAATGATAAAAAGTTGATCTGAAATAAGTGTTTGGAGGAGGAGAGGGTCTAAAAATCTGAAACAAGCAGTCCTCAGATAAAAGTGGTGAATCTGCACAATGTTCATTTGAGACAACAAACCAAAAAAGGCTGTTTCAGCAAATAAATTCCCCTATTTAAAAAGAATATTATTAATTCAATTTAAACATGTATAAAAATTAATATATAATCATTTTTATACCACTCATTATATTATTAGTTTTAGCAGTAGTTGGGTCAAACTATTTCTGTTTGTCATATTCAGCAGCATTATTTTTTAGGTTATTGCTAATACACCTTACAAATAAATGATAAAAATACCCTTTTAAAGAGGGTTATTGTACACCTGCATTACTTTTACTGGTATAAGAAGACCATAAAATGTGATTAACTTAACATATTTTTTTCTCAGTTAATTAAACTACTATAATTAATCCATTTTAATTTTTGCTTTAGCTTATGTATTTGTTCTGTAGGTTTATATTTACAGTTTTTGTGACGGTCAAAAACATCTAAGAATGCAGCGGTTTACTTCCTAATGCTGTTTTTTGAGTAGTTTTTTCTAACTAAAACCTTTTAAAACTAGTTAAAATGTATCTATAAATATCACAGTGTGCAGATTTTTATATCCTAACACACACACACACCTACACACCCCACTCAGCATGCTCTAATTCACTGATATCATTCAGGCTGTTTCATTTAATTGAGCTTATCTTATTCTCTGAGCTTTGCTTTTTGTTTTTGTTGCCGTGCTACATCTCGTCTAAACCTAATCTTGTTTTTAAGTCGTTTTTGTTGTTGTTTCTTATTTAGTTTGTTTTTCCTGTTCTGTCTTTTTTCCAATCATTTTCCAAAGGATGGTGAAATACACAAGGTGTTTTTCCTAAAATATACGTAGACAACAGTCTCAGAGAAACTGTCTGAAACAGATAGAGAAATGGGTTATTTCACTGCTGTTAATGATCAAGGCAGCAAATGATTACTCCTCTGAAACGATAGAAAGTGATTGATTTAATGCATTTCTACCTATAGAAAAATAAAAGCAGCAATTACATATGTATTCTTTTTTTTTTTCTTTTCAACAAGCAGCCCTGACTACTGATTGTACTTATTTTCTTTGTTTGTTATCGCAGCCGAAATTTCTCTTGCTCTGATTTTCTCTTGTTCTTTATCTTAAGTAACCACCATAGTTTTCATGCATTCAACTTCCACCATTCAGCCACAGAATTCAGTCCAGTAACAGATACGGAAGAATAACACTGATCATTTTGTTACAGTTAAATATTCTGGTGAAAAGCATTGGACACCCACCTATGCCAACATAGACCTGAAAGACATCCATCAGAATTGCAGAGAGACCTATAAATTTCACTTTTCACTGAAACGCCAAAGATCGAGCATCTGTGGGATGAACTGGGACGAGCCTGATCCTCAGGTTCCTCAACAGGTCAGGGCTGTTTTGGCTGCATGAAGTGGAGCACTTACACGATATTTGGCTTTAATTGGTTAATTGGTATATTTTTATATTTTACTGACATTTGTGTATTATATATGCAATTTCATGTCTTCACTTATATATTGTTACCACTTTAAAATTCTCTGATTCTAGTGTTCTAGTTTGTGGAATAATTTTTTGTTTTCATTTTTGCATCTAAGTTTCTGTGCAAAGTGCATAGTAATTACCTGCCCATTCAGGCTGCTCTGAGTGCAGCTCATAGTTAGGATTTCCAGGTAGAGACAATGACCCGTGTTTGGGCCCTTGAAGCAGGCTCAATACTCAGTTTAGCTTACAGTGAAGATGCCTCCCCTTCGTCGCAAGAAGGTCCTAATGCATCCTGAAGAGCCCTCTATGTGCTCTGCTGCTTTGGTCACCATGGAGATTTGTGTATTTCAGCAAACGATAGGGTTAAATAAGTACGCGTTCAGTGAAGCATGAGTAGCAGCAACAACATGTAAACACTTGTTGGATGCCTGGAACAACGGGCAGCATCGAATGGAGGGACTCGATGCGATGCTTTGATATGCTTTTAGAACTCACATCTGTCTCCCCCCGCCATGGAGCCATCTTTAGCTGTTTGTGGAGGGACCCTAAATGGGATCCAAATTGATGGAAAGATGGGCAGAAGAGCTGCTGGAGGGAAGGCACAAATGTAAAGCCTGAATAGAATTAAAGAATTAAACAGCACTTGATATTCTTCGGGCCTCTGAGCCCATTAGGAGAATGCCGTTCTTTCCAAATTAGAGTAATTAGTTATTAGAGTAATGAGGAGTTTGGTACCCAGCTAGCTACATGAAAAACAGGCAAGAGAAAGGAGGGAGTGTAGGATTAAGACAGAAAACACATGATTTTTATGGGGGGAAGGGGAGAAAGTGAGTGCAAAAATCACCACATTTCAATCACAAGTCTCTAATTGGCCCTATAGGTTCAGGAGCAGTTCACTGATGAGTTTGTGTGCAGAATTCATTTGAAACACTCAGGTTTTCAAAGGCACCGGGGGGTACGCAGAGCTGGGAGAGGGGCTCCAGCGATAAGAGAAAGAAGGAAGCAAGAGATTGGAAGGAAGACAGAAAGAGAGAGAGAGCGAGCGAGAGAGAGAGAAATGTGAATCACATGCTGCTGCTCTGATCCCAGCATGTGTCCATCCCTGTCCTAGCCAGACCACACGCCTGGCCTACAGGGAGTGTGTGTGTTTGTGTGTGTGTGAGACTGACAGAAAATGAGCGTGTGCATTGGTCAACAAGCGCACACGCGTTGATGTGTTCACGCTTCCGTGCAATTGTGCGTCTGTGTGAGCTCTCCCAGCAGGAGCGAGAGCACATGGAATGAAGGGCACATGCGGCTAAACACGAGTTTAGTCATAAAACAGTCGCTCGTCGGAGAGAGGTTTTTCCCAGAAAACTGCCTCAAACAGCCGATGTGTTGTTGAAGGGGTGGGAGAGAGAGAGAAAGAGAGACAGACATCATTTCTGAGAACAAATGGAAATGGGAAACAGTCAGCTTGATGTGAACGGTTTGATGGGCACCATTTTCACTCCTCACCGAAGCTGGAAAAGTTAACCTCCAAAGTTTTTACTGATACACAGGAACGCTAACGTTTCATGGGGCCACGCTGAGCTAGTGTTTCACTGACTCGACTTTTTGTCAGAATAACTTGTACGTTTGCAAAAAGATGGATAGTGCTTCCGTCAATAAAGGAGTCACTCCTGAACTGTCAAACACATTTGTGTTCTCTGTGCAAGCCCGGTGCGATTTTGAGCCATCTCAGATAAAAGATGACCACTGTAAAAGAATAAGGACGATATCTATGGTGGTGGCTCCAAAACAGTGCTCCCACAAAGTCAAATAAGCTTAAAGTTGGCTATTGTAAGTACTTCACAACGCAAAATACCCTGGGACAAAATTCTGATAGTGTAACTGTGACCCAACCTTCAGCCCTGGTTTAGAAATAGTCCCCTGTAACTCCCCTGTAAAAGGGGGATTATGATGTCATTGTGTTAATAAAGATACAGTGAGATACTACGTACTGCAATTACACATATACTATCTACATGTATCACTAATAATAACCTACCATTTAAAATGACCTGATGCCAAAGATTTCCCATAACAAAAATAATTAAAACAAGACACCTCTACGCTTGTTTGGATATAAATGATGCTCGGACTATACTAACACCATAACTGCTGTTGTGAGTAATATTCTAATGAGAAACATGCTTCTCCACTTTCTACTATAATTAATATACCAGATCAACTGTTTGTCTGCACACGTTTGTCAGGGATTCTCCTGTTTAATTTCTCACTCTGTGCCAAGACACATCCGTGTAATTATGTGTCAATGAGCAATTAAGCATCAATTAAGGCTTATTAGGCTGAGAGCATATCACCAGGAACAGTGATTAGTATCTATCTATCTATCTATCTATCTATCTATCTATCTATCTATCTATCTATCTATCTATCTATCTATCTATCTATCTATCTATCTATCTATCTATCTAACAATTTCTACTCCTCTTTCCTTTTCTCAACCTGCTTTTAAGTGCCTCTGTGAGTCCTGCCAAACTTAATTTTCTGTTTTCTAGCGACCCTGAGTCCAACTCCATGAGCTTCTGTCATCCCAGCAGCCTTCCTCAGTCTGTTCCTCTTCCTTTGTATGCTTTTTTAGAGTACTGGCTGATGCAGCTTCATCTCCATTATTCCTCCCTCTTCTTCTTGAGTGGTGCTACATGACAATCCAATATCTACCAACCTCAGCCTCCTAAATACTCGGCCTTTTCATCTATCCATCTTTATCTTTCCATTAATCATTGAATGTCCTCTCTGCTGCTGCAGGAACTATCTTTTCTTTTCTTTTTCTTTTTGGGTTGGAGGTACCTCGTACTTACAAAAATGTTCTCGGTAGAATTTACTTTTCCCTTCTCTTTTGGTTTTCGAAATTGACCAGCTGTTACTTCCCACAAGGTTACCTGTAAAATGCACATTGGTCAAAAGCATTTTAGTGAAACCATTTGGGGGGAAGGCTGCAAAGCTTTCTAGACACCCATTGTTTTCCTACCTTCTTCCATTTATCATCATCTTCTTTGTTTTCTTCTTCTGCTTTTGAAGTGTATGGTAGCTCCTTAAATCACAGAACAGTCGCCTTCTCCTCAATCCAGTTTTACCAGTATAGCAAATATTGCATCTATTGAAGTAACTTTAAATCAGAAAACCATATTTCTAGTTTTTAAAGAACATGGTGCCTTTGGATTTCTGTGACCAAGCTGATCTTAAAGCATTGTGTGATGTCAGTGTCCACCGTAGAAGCAGAAGACAGTTAGTTCTAAGCCTTCCAAAGAGGGGAAAACAATTTGTGGCTCTGACTTTAACAAAGAATCAAAGTAAAGGACACAAAAATATTTTCTATAAGCTGCCAAAGTGAAAAAAGGAGCATGGCAAGATTCAAAAGTGAAAACTTATAATAAGACATGCTACAGTAAGAATAGGTAAGCTGTAGGATCCTTATGTTCACTATGGTTACATTTACATGGAGTATATGTTCACTAATAAGTCAAATATCCAAATATAAATTTTAGGCTGTTATAATATTCAAAGTTAAAAGTAGTGCTACGTTTGGAAATGTAGTTTGCTAACAGATAGCTAGCATTAGTTTTCCAATAGCTAACTTGCTATGCTAGATTCATAGTGCTAAAAGAACCCTAACCCAAAGTAAAATGTAAGATTTTTAACAATTAACAGCTCAGGTTTATTATGCAGTTAATAGTAGCTTCGTGAATGCACAGCAGCTGTGGAGCATGTTTGAGGAGGATTGTGGAGGCTGTTGGCCTTTGCAAGTGAGACGCTTGTTAGTACTCAAGTTTCTTTGAAACTCAGATAAGGTCATTCATCAATTCATGAGGCTAGTTTTAAAGCATGGTCTCACATGAACATTGCTAAATAAATGGAAATGTGTTGAGGATGTTCTGAACTTACAGTTAGTGACCCCAACCATCCCACTGCCTGGCGAGATCATCAATCCACATCTGCACCTAAATGTCTCTCCTGTTTTGTACACTATGCAGTCAATAGCACATACTTTTGCACTTTTATAGCTTTTAAAACTATGGCTATTTGTTTCTCTGTGAGCACAACACCTGTATGTGCATACTTGTTCATAATATGATTTAAAGCAAGTTGTTCATGTTTGAATTTTGTGCGCGTCTGTAAAGGTGGCCCAGTGTATGCTTATGTGGCATTAACTTTTATGGCTCTGGGTTAAATGTACAGTTACCTTTTGTCCCTCTGAACAGTGTGTGTGAGGGCACATAAATGAAAAGCTGAATTTCACTATGTAAAAAATGTTTTATTAATGAAATAATAAGCTAAATGTGCCCCCTGGTCAAAGTTGGTTGCCTGTTCCATTAATATGCTTTGATGCCAATCCCGATTTAACAGTAGGATTTATTAAAGTCTGATTCTGTTTTAAATATTACATTTTATAAAATAAATTAAAAAAAACATTGAAAAAGCATACAAACATACAAGAGACTGAAATTTAGATATTTTTAAAAACCATTACAATTTGAAATGATCTAAATCTGAGATGATTCAAGGAGAAGTTGTAGGGTGAGTTTATTCTCTCAGTTTTGATGGTTTGTGTGTGTGTGTGTGTGTATCCTTTAGATCAGCCAAAGATATTTACCAATTTCCCTTCTATTTGAATTCTAGTTTAAACTAGCGCATAAAAAAATTAATAATTAAAGCATAATGCAGCATATTGGACATAAAAAAATAATGTGCCATAATAATTTTTTTGTGCCAGTATTAGCTATAAAGCTGTTTTTCACCTCCTGGATAAAACCAGAATATTTTCTTTAACGTGTATTTCTTTTACCAGTGACAGTAAACACAGCTTCAATATTCATGGTGTGCAAAAGAAAAACAGATTCATAAAGCCAGCTTTCTTATATGTTATTAAATTCTTGTTACTTTGCGGTATTTCGGAGATTATTTTTATAATTAGATAACAAGGAAAATAGTAAATAGTTTCCTTTTGTTATATAATACGGATGCACGGAAGTCATCCTAACTAAATGCTTGTTGTTTTAAACACGCCAATTTCTTTGAAGATGGAGACAAAATGAGCGATGCATGGTTTTTTATTTTTTGGGGGGGGGGAGAGGGGCATATGGTAAGATGGAGCCTAAGATGGAGCCTAAACATGCCCTATGTGGGTGTGTGAAATTCACACATGTGAACACACCTCCTGCCCACCGAGAAGGGAGCCATCTGACCTTTTGCTTGTGCTGGAATTAATGAAGAGACTGTCATCTGTGATCTCCATGATCGCATGCTCATCTCACACATGCAGATGTTGCAAATGTACAGCTCTGATACCTTCCTCTTTGTTCTGTTTGACATTTCCTGAAATCCCCCATCGGTTTTCTCAAAACCGTTAAGTTCGAAATCACATTTTCAGATTACACTCACACAATGAATGAGACTTCTGGCAAGATCATACTCAAAATTTTTTATCTGTGCTAAAAAAAAATCCAACATTGTTTTCTGATCATACAGAGAGAGCGGGTAAAAACTCTTCTGTGTTATAACTACAAGCTAGATCAAAAACAGATTTGAAGTACAGATTTTCCAGCTAACTGTGAATGAATGAGTAAAAAACATTTTATTAGACAGACACATCAAGACACTTAATTAATGAAAATCCTGTTACAGTGACTTTAAATATTCAGTTACAAGTTACAAGTCTTTGCGCACCTTGAGACTAGACGACAGGCTTTGAACCGATTCTTGCTCATATAGGATGAAGTGTTCCTCGGGAGTACATGCCAACTCCTGCTGATCCCTTCAAATTTTACATCTACATTTATGTGCTCAAGAAATGTGTTTTAAAGGACTGTCAATAATGAGAACCTGTTGCTGTTGGAAGAAGAGTTACTTCTCTCAATCTTCTGGTTACAGGAAGCCACAGAGAATGTGCTGAAAATGGGTTTATGTATATAATTTTTTATTTTTGTATGCATCTGACCTGAATAGGCATATATTGGTTTCAACAGTTTTGAGGAACTGAGTGTAAGTACTGACATGGTTGCTTTACTTGTGTTTAATCGGAAGGCATTGGATGTCTCTCACTGTGAAAATAGGGTTTATTATGAGAGCATTAGGAAAATAAATATGACCATGTGGCTCTCAGAGTGGGATTTAGTGCTTTAGCAATTCAGTAAAACTGTAATGAGCCAGATTCTTGGACAGTCTGCCAGTCAAACCAGTGTGCCTCCATATGACCTGAAATATCCAGAGTGCAGTTTGCTAAACAGGAACCAAAAGACAGCAGTGACATCTAGTGGCTAATCAGTGTGCAATTATTGAAAAGTTCATCACTCCAGGCAAGGCAGAAAAAAGTTTTTAGAGGTTAGATCCTCTCTATCAAGCGTGTAATTAAGCAGCTTTTTCAAGTTTTTCTTATTTTTGTGTTGGAAATGACTCTGATATAGCTTTTTGTACCATGAGATTTTTGCACTATTTAGAAACTGACACGCTTTAGAAACACATGTGCGACTAATTAGACATACAAAATATCAATCAGAGTCCTTTCACATCACAGCAGTTTGAAATGATTGTTTAGGATGATACGTTCATGTCCAGGAGATACATGCCACAAATGATTGGTGCTACAATGTAGAAACAAAATCAAAGTTCATGCATAAAAAACGTTTCAAACTATATAGTAATAGAAGTAAGAAAAGGATTTGTGAAAAAATAATCACTATATTTTAAATGATCATTATGCAAAAAGTGCAGGTAAAAGGACTTGCTTGGCATGTTTCATGTTTTTGTTTTTGTTTTTTCAGGAAAGAAAACTTTATTAAACAAAGAAAACACCCTATAAAGGACTTAACCTGTAAACAGCATTGAAGTGTGTGATTTACAGCATCAGGCTGCAGTTGAAACGTTCAGAAGGCGTGAGAGTGCAGCAGCCGTGCAGACTGCTCTGACTGAATCCGTCCCCTGTCATCGCGGTCCATGGCTCATACACTGCCACACTGCAAATAAAACACATACACAGAACAGAAATGGCTGCAATGATTTTTTGAAACATGCATGAGAAAATATCCACGAGGTCCATGAGTGCGTTGTAATATTGTTTTAACTGGGAAACAGTGACAGACACACACACACACACACACACACACACACACACACACACACACACACACACACACACACACACACACACACACACACACACACACACACACACACACACACACACACACACACACACCTGTTATACAGTTCTGTGC
>VURO01012994.1:1375-16825 GCA_015108175.1 Pelvicachromis taeniatus
AAAAAAAAAAATTAAAAAAAAAAAAAATTAAATTATAATTAAAAAAAAAAAAAAACCCCCCCAAACCCCCCCCCCCCCCCAAAAAAAAAACCCCCAACAAAAACCCCAGTGATGGTTTAATTGAACAAGGTTGAAAAACAGTATTTTAAAATGAATTTGGGAATGTTTCACATTTAATGACGTCATAATTAACTGTGCAAATAGTTAAGTTTTGTCAAAATTTCACAACAATGAAGGATTAGTTGGAGAAGGGCACTGAACTTGAGCACTACCTAATGAAACAATCTGTTGAACACAAACTGATGGACTTTGAAAAAAAAAAAAAAATCTTCCACAAACTGTGAGGAGCAAAAAGATTAATAACTGTCTACACATATTGTGTTTCGCTTCAAAAGCCCTGGATCTGCACGCCCTTTTGGATAATGATGGCTTTCCTAAAGCACTTATGCAGAAGAAGGGAAGCTATTGTCCGCTAGCAGAGAAAAAACATTCCACTTTTCCCCCCTGATTCTTTACATACACACACCCACTTCTGATTTAAAAAGAAATATTTAACCAGTGACACTGCTCAGTAAATTATACTTTCCTGTAAAGTAACTGTAAGTACACCTCATGGTTCAGTAGCTTGTATAACCACCTTTAGCAGCAATAAGCTGAAGCAATTGTTTTCTGTATGACTTTATCAGTCTCTCACATTGCTGGACGAACTTTGACCCACTCTTCTTTACAGCGTTGCTTCAGTTCATTGAGGGCTGAGGGCATTTGTTTATGCACAGCTCTCTTAAGGTACAGCCACAGCATTTCAATCAGGTTGAGGTCTGGATTTATTGTGATTGGGATCTTTTTTTTTTTAGAGAGAAAAGGCTTTCTAATGGCCATCCTTTCAAACAAGCAATATGTTTTTTTTCTAAATGCACTGTCATGTACAGCATAGTGTCCAGTGAAATACTCCTTTTTACGTGACTGTAATTCTTAAGCAGAATAAAGATAATGCAGACAATAAATACAAAAGGCTGAATACTTTCATACACATTTCTTGTCATTTTAGTCACAAAAAGACCCTCAACAAACACCAGATCCACACATGGGATTACATGGGAATTAGAATAAAAGCTAAAATATATTGTCCCTTTCATTTTTAAGTATCATTTTGAATCGAGATGTGACTCTGAATAAAACCATGGCACTAATAAATCAAATCAGATCATTGGATTGTTGACAATCCGCACCACTGCTAACTTCACCCACTTCTATTAGAAAAACAGAAAACATTACATTTAAACTTTTGTGACGCCAACAGCAACAGTACTGACATATTTTCACTGTAACCAAACAATAATTTAAAACCTCAATAAATGTAAATCCTCTTGATTAGAATTTAAAATAGAATTCAATCACCCTTAATGGAATAAGCATTCAAACATTTGTACACACCTCGATAAATATTCAGTATTAATCTTATAGTGATTTTCATCATCACTCTTGCATAGATCTGCATTCTCTTTTCCACATACACTCAGAAAATGCAAATGCTTTTCACACTGTATTTATTTCCATTTTCTATATTTTGATAACATTATCCTGTGCTAACATTAACAAACCTAAATTCACACTAGCAAGTATGCCTGTTGTTGCAGTTGCAGCATGAAAGTGGGAGACTTTTCAGCGGTAATTGGCTTTCAAGTGGATGGTAGAATGCACAGCATAATGCAGTGAATATTAATTAGGAGGAGTAATATTTAAGGCACTACTAAGCACTGTACTCTCTTTGAAGGAGCCTTTGAATTTGACTTTAAACTATTAACTAATGTTCTGTAAAATTTCCAGGCCCCAAGCACCTCTGAGCTTTGGACTATGTGCCAAAAGGGATGCAATATAATGCGTCTGTGTCATAAACACTACTTACTACTGATCACAAGAACCTGTTTTCCCATCATATACAAACAATGATGAAGTAACGTGTGATAAAATGAAGCTTTAAGTCATAATCTATATTCATCCATTTTTCTACATACAGAGTATGTCTTTTTAAATCTGGTTTACAGTTCCATGTATCACTTTTTGTTTTTGTAGACTCAAACCAAATGTGTTGTATATTCGTCCATAAAAGCTTTCAGCATTGCCAGAAATGTGACCAAAAGCATCTGCATGGATGACTTATTGGAAATAGTTTGTATTATTTGTGCTCTGACTGTAACAGATCATTGGGATGATTGTAAGAGTTTAGATTCAAAGGTACACACAGCTTTGTGGGTGCGAATAAGGCTGCAAAACCTTTGGCAATCTTCAGAGAACTCTAAACACAGCTTTACCTGGTCTGACAATAAGTGTGAAAACAGCACACGATTACAGCTGCCACTTTACGTGGCTCTAAATGGTGCTGGATATTAAGTAATGAGCTATAATTACGACAGTTCAGCAAAAAATTCCCATGACAAGCAAACCGCCCTGATATGATGCAGAGCTAAAAAAGAGCAATTACAGCAAGTCCTTCTACGCAGTGCTCAAGTTATGGAGATTTGGCAAGCACCTCAGAGAACAGATTACCCTGTTAGCAACTGGACACGGTATTAAAGCAGATGACATTTAAGAGCGCATATATCATGAAATAAAGAATGAGAAGCAAAGATGCAACACTGCCCTGGAGGGGGCAGTGCAGGATGAAGACACAATAACAGACCCTGAACTATTGATTAGATTAAAAGTGTGATCCCAGCCTCTAAGCACTTTGTTTTCCAATATACAGTTTTCAAAAGTTGGCACAAGTACATTTGTAACAGCATTACTGTAACTATAAGAACAGAGTCAATAAATGTAACAGAGTTTGTTTGTTTGGTTTATTTTTTTTAATGTAAATCTCAAGGTTATAGTTTCGATGTGCGTAACTATTAATAGGCTAAAAATAGGTAAACAGCCAAAAAGAGCAAAAGCAGATTGGTGCTTCAGTTGTTAAAACATGTGATTGAAACCTTGTAAGATGTGAGAAAATATGTTAAAGAGCCAAACTCTTTGTCACAATACTGCAGAATATGGAGTAACCGCTTTTTCATCCCCAGAGGAACAGATGCTACATTTAAATGTTCGGCTTCTTATGGGCTTGGAAAGATTTAAGATCTCTATCATCCAAACTCTGATGTTATCGTGTCTTTTCAATAACCGAGACGCATTTTTAATGTGAATAGAAAGCATTTTCACTTTCCACAGCTGCGAAGCTTTATAGACCTTCAGTATTCAAATACTGGATCTTCACTAACACCTGCTGAAAATGTCACAACAGAGGGCTGTTTAAAAGAAGAAATCGCATCACAATTTTATAATCTGCTCTTTCATTGCCAGAGTTCACAATCTAAGCTGAATGCATGGAACAAAGATTTGGAAACGGAAATCTCTGCAAAGAATTGGAAATCACCATTTGCTGGAACTGATATTCGGCTGGTGAATACAAGCCTCAGATCAACACACTAAGGGGTCAAAATTAATCTAAGGCTCTCTTGCCTTTACAAAAAAAAAAAAACTGAATCACATGAATATGAAAAACACCCTCTTAATTTTCCTGAAACTCAATTACAGCAGGTAGCATGGATGCAGGCACATAAAGTACTCTTTAGTCCCTCTAACTACGAATTCTAAATCCAAAAAAGTAATGGAGGAAAACAGAGGATTTAACAGTGTGTGGACACATTTATTTGTTCACACTGGCTGCTGGTCTGCTTGATATGCAGTTGGAAAATGAAACTGAAACTTTAATATTGTTTGCTTACTTTTAGTATGTTCAAAGGTATCATACTGCTAATCGCTCGACTGGTTATCAAACCAACCTCCTTTTGATTAACTACAAAGTAGCTCGAGAGCTTTGGCAAACTCACTCTAAACAGGACATTTTTTCTCCACCTTACAACAGTTCTCATCTTCTGGTAATAAAAAGTACACAATTTTAGTTATTGTTGCTCTATAATTTCATAAATGCAGCAGAAATACGGTGTTACTGTAACCACCTAATGATGAATAACCCACTGCAGAGTATACACATGTGGTAAGAGATTTTATTTCTACCTATGAGTAATGCTGAAAATTATCCTTATACTTCAGGCTATGTACACTTTATTAAGACAAGATAAGAGAAGATATACTTTATCCCAAAGCTGAAGTTGAAGTTAAAGTAAAAAAAAAAATGCTTTAAAGTTAAACACAACAAACCTAAAAAAAAAAATAGCTTAAATGCCTAGGTACTGTAAGATTCAGTATTTATTAGGTCCCCATTCAGATTTTTTTTTTAATCTCAGTAAATGAATAAGTTTGATCACAGTTCCTTTAATGGTAAAGGTTGCTGACCTCTGCACTAAACCTAAACTATTCGCTCGCCTTAGTTGTGGAGGCTAATAAAGAGTTTATAACCACTCTTCAGACAAACAAAATGCTGTGCTGTTATCAAGGTTTTGGACTGCTCATTCAATGATTGCAAAATTAAAGTGTGGGCATGTTCACAGAAACACAAATAGATGTATTTGTATACATCAGTGGGACACAACCTGAGCTGTAATAACTGCAGGTATTGAGCTGAGCTTCATTCTAAAAGGCAACAAACTCTATAGAAAAGAATACAATAAAACTGTTTTCATAGCTTTAAGCAACATTAAACTGTGAAGAAGAAGAAGAAGAAGAAGAAGAAGAAGAAGAAGAAGAAGAAGAAGAAGAAGAAGAAGAAGAAGAAGAAGAAGAAGACAACAGCCAGCATCTCTCTCTCTCTCTCTGTCTGTGACAGTCAGACAGATTCACCTTTTTTTCTCATCTTCTCTTCTCAGTTGCAACAATCCAGCAGCTAAAATCTGTCAAACAACAGAAACAAAAAGATGGCCTTCTCATCCAATGGCTGCTACTTAATCTGTGGCAGCTGCTGCAAATGACCTTGCATAAATGTTTTTCTGAGATAAAAGCCGATTCATATGTAAGCTACTGCTCAATGTGTGCTTGCGACAGGGGAAGATAAATTCCTGGACTCTGGAATAAGTACTGGCCTTATGTAGCACTATGAAGAGATTTGGCCCTGTTCAAACACTTTGTGTTAACACTGAGATTTCACTGACTAACACAAATGTGCAAATTTCAAACAGAAAAAGAAAGACAGACAGTTTTAAATCTATGATAGGAGAAAGATTAGAGTCTGTTCAGTGATAAAGAGTAAATCCTTAAACTCAGTTCAATTCCATTTTAATTCAGTTCACTTCAATTTTATTTGTAGAGCGCCAAATCACAACAGTTGCCTAAAGCTGCTTTATATAGTAAGGTAAAGATGTAAAATAATACAGAGAAAATCCCAACAATCGGATTACCCCCTATGAGCAAGCATTTGGTGACAGTGGAAAGAAAAAACTCCCTTTTAACAGGAAGAAACCTCTGGCAGGACCAGATTCAAGGAGGCGCAGCTATCTGCCGCAACCAGTTGGGGGTGAGGTTAAATAATATAGATTGGTTTTTTTTCTCTGCAGTATGCTTTTTTCATATTGCATAATATTGTCTACATGCACTTTCCACCAGAACAGCTTGGGCACATTAGGACACTAAACCTCTGGGCGTCTCCTGTAGTGTGGCTGTGAAGCAGGCCCTCTGTGAACCTGTCGTCATCATCATCATCATTAGAGCATCGTATGGAAGCTCAATCAAATTGGATCTTAGGGAGCTGGATGTTTTGCAGTTTTTGCTGTGAGGTGCCACCCAGTATCCTGCAGGTGGAGGCTGCTACTACCTGGGAGTGCTTTTGCCATAGAGGCATGTTTGGTCTGCAGCAATATTTAGGTGAGTAGTCAGTCACGTCCACACAAATGCTCGTTGTTTTCTAGCAGACAATGCAATGCAATGTTACATCATCTATCGGTGACTTTAATGTTTTAGCTGAACGCTGTATATAAATTATGTATGCTTTTTGATGAGCAGATACCACTTGACAGAACTGCAGATTCAAGTTTTTTAAAAAGCAGTCCAGAGTTTTCAAGCATACAGCCCAGTGCATTAGAGAATTCAGATGCCTTAAGCAACCTAAAGTGCCTATTTCAGAAAAGGCAAATTTACCTACATTTTGTAGAGACCTATAAGGAAATAAACTGTACATATTTAAAACGTCACCTCAAACATGTTTAAGGCTGATACAGCTGTGGAAACTTTGTTATAATGGAAATGAATGAGCATGACACGGTGCCATGCTGTTTAGAGAGATTTGTATGTGAATCATTTGTATTCAGTTTACTTCCTGTACCTTGGAGCTCATCGATCAAACAGATAAACTGCTGGTGATACAGAAGCTAAGACCTCCAGTATGCACAAACGGATTAGACAAGATTGATAAAGCTTTCCACTGCAATTTTGTCTAACACGGTCACGAGCGTGCCAGTGCTAGGAAATATCTTATTGCTATATGCAGAAAACATTTTCCATCTAAAGTCATAAAAATGCAACAACACTGGCAATTTCAAAGAATAAAAAAGTAACCACACTGCTTTAAAGACCAGTCATATGCTGATATGTTTTTATAATCACGGTGGCTTCTAACTCGTCCTTGAATATCCTATTTAATGAATAGATCACATGCTGAAGGCCAATCTAGATGGTAAACTTTTCATTCCAGATAAAACAACAACAATACCTAGAATAAATACAGGCCTGGAGCACAAACATTTAATCTTAATCATCAGCATGAAAAGCTTACATGTATTAGGGATGGAAAGAGCCCAGGATCAAACGCAAGCTTAGAGATGTAAACACGGCATTACTAAGCAAACAGCTACAATCACACATTTACACTAGCACAAACTGAAATATATTCAGTATTCAACATCAAAAGAGAAGAGTGAAAAACCTATTATGGTCTCACTTCTATTACCTGCTACCATTAATTTGTCCTTACTTCTGGCAGTAATAGTCATACATATATGTATAGCTCCTCAACGGCAATGTTTTCAATTTCAAGTTCTTCAAAATAAATGCAAAGAAAAAGGACACTACAACAGTTAATTGGAATATGTTCGTGTTGTACAGCAGTACATATTTAAACACACGAGTTCTGTTTGCTAATGAGAGCATTAGCTATAAAAATCATCATAAATAATGTAAGTGTCGCATTTGTAAAAGTTCAATTGAAGCTTAACGTACAACATCTGATTCTGTCATGTGAAAGGGGACGTGTGGGGAGAAGTCGAAAGGATGGATGTGTCATGAAACAGCCATTAGCATCACATTGAAATAGTTGGGTTTTTTTTTTTTCAATCTATCCATTCACTCTGCTCTTATTATCTTTAAAGCACTGGTGGAGTAGAGACGCACAGAGACAGGCACTTCTGGGTAATTTAGACTCACCAGTGAACCTAACTTGCATATTTTGGACTGTGGGAGGAGAGTGGAGCGCTTAGGGGAAACCTACACTGGGGTATAGAGATGGCAAAAAGACTGCCAGCTGGCCAGCTGGGGGTATGGGAGCCTTCTTGCGTCAGTCCTATTCTCTGCACCACTGTGCCCCATTAAGAGTGCAGAATTAATTTTGTCATACTAAAAAAATACTACTGTGAAGAAAATGAACCGTGGGCTTTTGGGGCTGGGGTTAAAGCTTTAATTCAACCTTGCTCATAATGGCATGAATTTTTAATAAACACAGCCTCAGTGCACATTAATCTGTCTGAAAACTGTATAACCTTACACGTGTGGCTGATTGTCACTGGATATGACTGCAAATGGAGCTCAGAAGTGTTGTTGATAAATGTTATGATGCTTACTGGCATCCACATGTTTGGTACATTTAATGACCCACGAGGCACAAGGAAGATTAAAGTGGATTGCAATTAAAGCAAAAGCAAGTGTAGAAATTAGCTTTCAAGCGCATGTCGAGTCTTTAAAATTAATGCAAGTCCGCCACCCAGTGGACACCATTGTTACGTGCAACATCCTAAATACAAAAATCTACTTCCACTTGCAATAAAATAAATAAATAAAAATAAAGCCACTAAAACACAGAATAAGAAGGAAAAATAAGACTAACAATGTTGCGATAAACAGCAGTTTCCATGGTCAGTATTTGACTATATTTTGATGTCATACAGAAGCAAACCAGGTGAAGTAAATTAAGCACTAATTAAGGCACTCTACATAAGCAGCTGCCCGTCCGCCAGAACTAACTAACCGTTCCCAACTAAGTGAATAGAGAAGTTTTGACTGGTTAACATGACTAATGATGTTTCCAAAAAGAAGGGGAAGAGTTCAACTGAGAAAAAAGCCAAAAGAAAAGCCAAAAGAAGAGAGACTTACGCGATGTACATCTATAAAGTTTTGAAACAGGTGGGTGAAGAAGAAGAAAGGCGCAACGAACCTTACGGCTGCTTCGGTTTTCTTTGTCCGCTAATTAAATGGCATGACAGCCCTTCTTCCCGCCCTCAGGTTCATCCGGACACGGGGATTTCGAGCAGAGCCATGAGCATCATGAACTCTTTCGTCAATGACCTGTTCGAGAGGATTGCCACAGAAGCGTCCCGCCTGGCTCAGTACAACAAGCGATCCACCATCACCAGCAGAGAGGTGCAAACTGCGGTGAGGTTGCTGCTGCCCGGGGAGCTGGCTAAACACGCCGTGTCTGAGGGAACCAAGGCCGTCACCAAGTACACCAGCTCCAAGTGAAAACTTCCATGAGGAATTTAAACTTGAAAGTTTGCAATTTTGTAAGCTGGTCATTAAAATGATTCACACAGCGCTGGGTTGTTTTCTTTTTTTTTTTTTTTTTTTTTTTTCTTTTGTTCCTCCCCCAATAAAGTAAAACCATCAAGGCTGGTGTCGCCACTAGATGGGGTAATTGCATCTGTCTCATTCAGATGCGCCTTCAAAGGGCACTTGCATTTCAGCCTTCCATAACTTGTATACCGCAGTCTGATGGCAAACAATAAATTGCAGAAATTTCTCATTTGGAGGCCAGTGGCACTCTGCATTTAAACATTAACACCTGCCTTTCACTTGATAACTTCAAGTAAAAACCAAGGAAGTCAATACAGAAGCAATAACCCTTATTCGCTATAAACTTTATTATTTGCCCCATTTATCAGTTAAGGCAAGTTAATCAAACGTCGAACACTACTGGACGTTACCACAGACTGCAGCATTCAAATGGCTGTAACTATGGATCAAAACCTGAGTATGAACAGGATGGGTTGTTTCTGTTTATTTTTTTTGTTTGTTTTTTAGAGGTTATACAGTAGCAAACCATTAGTACACTTAACGCTATTCTGTTTTGTCGGGGAGCTTGAACATTTTGTGTATGTGTGCTGTCCGCGTTAACGCGTCACAAATGGGAAATCCCGTTAACTGGTTAATATCGACCATTCAGCGCAAGAATGCCTTGTCGTTAACGCGTTAACGTGGTCGCGCCTAACGTGATTAACAATTAACCCATCTGGAGTGCAGACTGACTCAAAATCCCTGAAATGTCTCTGTCAACGCATTTCGGCCAGTTTTTCCATTCTATGCTCCAGATGGGTTGAGTGCGTTAAAAGTTTTAATTTTAGCAAACATGGTGTGGTAGAGGTCTGCCATATTTCATCAGTATGGTCACCATGTGCCTGCTGGATGCTGTCCATAACAAATCTATTGAAAATATCGTTCTGATTAAAACATTACATCACACTTTCTTTGTGATTACAGGCAGATTACAGCAGCACAGGTTGCGACTTAAACAGGTGTCTCCAGCTACCTTGTAGACTTGAACCTGATCACTGCCAGGTAACATCGCCTTGATTTTCTTTTACGTATAATTTCTTTAATGATTCAAGACCTCATAGTCTGTACGACCATAAATGATAGTCTCTGTTTCACTTCAGACATCATCATCATCATCACAGTTTTAATATTACCAGAAGCACCTGGGCGGTTATGAAAAGTGACGTTAAAAAATTAGCTAAAGTTTAACTTAGCTAGCGAGCAAGTCATCCTGTTAACCCTGACTATGATGAAAGAATGAATGAAGGTGTTTATTTAACATGTGTAAGTGTGTGCTGACTTATGCCAGGTACTGAAACAGTGGTTTTGGTCACTAATCATGTAAACTAATTTCCAGATTGCATTGTGTCTGTCCAGCTATAAGAAAAACAAAGTAAAAGAAAAAACGTTTTTTAAATGGTTTCTGAAGCTTTCACCATCATGTTGATGGGAAAAATAAGATGATAATTTTATAAAATAATATATATAGAGAGAGAGATTATTAGAGTTATTTAATTGAATGAAAACTAAAGAACAAGAAAAATAATGTCCAAAGTTTTAATCATTTATTTATTTAATTATTTTCTTTTTATTCACCTGATACAAATCTTTTGGGAATATTGCATCTTCAAATCATATTCGAATAATTTCTTCAAAAACAAAGATTAGTGGCGGGGGGGGGTTCTTATAAGTTTATAAGTTTTGTATGTATATTGGAGAAAAATAAGGTGTGTTGTCCTGGCTCTGTTGTCAACATTTGTTTTTTGCTGCTTTTGGCTAAATACACACTACTCCGTTTACTTATATTGAAAAATACAGCAATCTTTTCACTTGTGATGAAGTTCATGCAAACCCCTGCAAGATCCATTATCCTGCTAGGTCATCTTAAAAATTGAAATATTTATAAACTAACAGAGGAAATAAAGCAACATTGTGTCCTTGTTATGCATTATAATCAGGTTTTTAAGAGACGACACCATCAGCTGAATGCTACTTGATTACAGGATAATGACACTAGCGTTTGCATCAGTTCAATCTGCATAAAGCGGAGGAACTGATAAAGGTCTCTCTAATTAGGATGGTGTTTACATCGGGCTTTACATACACCTATTAGACTGCACTTATCAACATCCTACAAAGCCAGACTTACTGTGATAATGCAGGTTGCATGCGACTCCCGCCACTGACTGTTATTGTTGAGATACCATCTCAGATGTTTTCTAGTATTCTTGGTAATGATATGAAATCTACAGATGTTATTATGGGGGTGATACGGCCTTTAATGGCAGTGACTTTGTTCATAATAATCGTGGCCATTTAGGTTTTGTGTCTTGCACTCTTCCCCATATCCCCTCTCATGCCCATGCCTAGTAGTAGTCATCGCTGTCTCCTTTAGGCAGACTGCTATGAACACATTATGGATGGGTGCATTAGTGAGTGATGCAGAGCCTGGGATGACTTGCCTTGTTTTCATGTGAGAGTGCATCATTAGAAAATGTTCCACTTGGCAGGGAAGCGCGTATTAACTGCAACCGCAATGAAATGAGGTTGTGATAGATGGTTAAAGTTATACAGGACTATTAGGTTGAAATATGAACCTCTCAATTGTCATGATGAAACAGAGGGCTATTTGCGTGGTGATCAGTGCATTGAGAGACAATTGGAATCTGCAAAGACCCATACAATACATTATAGGTAGTGGGCTAAGGGCTGAAAGAATACAGAAAAAGTAATCATGCTTCCACTGAATGGTCTGGGGCTACTGTTCAATTCAAGGCTCTATAAATTCATTTAGGTTCTTCGCCAACATCTCAAGCATTGTGATGAGATTTGAGGAAAATTTGCAAACAGGAAACCTCGCCTAAGCCCAGTCGTAGACTTTTATGTGTCACATGTATAGGAGCAACGCATTGCTGATTAGTTATCAAATATGTTTAATGGCATGAAATATGTAAAGCAGATTGTGTGTGCCTAGCTTAATATGACTGGACGGACTACAGTATGATACAAGGAAAATTAAAACAAGTGATCCCAGATTAGAAAAGGAACCAGCCGCTGGCTTGTCTTTAGATAATGTCAGTAGCCAATTAAACTTGCCTCTCATCTCTTATCAGTTGTGCCACAACCTGAATGCAAACTTCAAGGCACAGACGCATGCTGAAAAGTGTGTATAGCATAATAACCAGCACAGAGTTGCTCAAGCACTGATCTCACTTTTCCTGATAGGAATAACATGAAATAACACATAAACCACTAAGATAAGAAACACCTGATGGATAATTGAGCCACGTCTAAACTTAGACTGTCTTTTTGACTCTCTTAAACTAACAGCAGTGCCAATTGCAAACCCATTAGCATTTAATATTACTGTAATTACTGTGTACATTTCATTATGTTCCCAGTATATTAAATGACTGCTCAGTGTGGAGGGAGGGCTATAGTTTAATTTCTTTCTGTAGTACTGTGGCACACAGTACTCAAAATAGCATTAAGAGCCTCATAATCAGAGGGAACTAATTGCCTATGATTGCATAAATGAAGTGCCTCACTCTCATCAGGGCCGTTGCTGATGTCCAGCCTCTTACTGACTGCCTTGGGATAGGAAGGTGGTTGACCACAATGCAGAAAGCCTTGGAGAGGCAGCTACTGGTGGGTAATGTGAGGAAACCATAGATTTAATATGTCCACAGGGGGCTGTGAGGGCAGGGGGTGTTACTGCTGCTGATGTTTTTTTGTTATCATCAGAGTTGCCTCCGCTTCACAGAGAGGGAAAAAAGAAAAAGAAGAAAAAAAAAAAAAAGGAAACACGAATGCCCACCATTTGAGAAATGAATTTATCGAAGTGGCTGTCTTTTTCCCCATTAGTAAGTGTTTAGTTCAGCGTTTTAAATAATTGCGTTACCAGGAATGATATTTAAAATACATTTGGGAGTCAATGAGGCGGGAAAGTGCCTACATGTTTTGCTGATGACACCCGGGCCATTTGGAAGACATCAAAGTAGAGAGGAGGTAGCCCAGATGCATATTATAAACTCATTATGTATATCATTTAAAAGGATGTACTCCAGCCGCAAAAACAATATTCCTAGTCTCTCTCTGGTAATGTGTGTTTTCAAAGTTGAAACTCTTACTCGCCTTCAGTTTAATGTGGCATCTATTACCAACTGTAACATAAAATAAATGACCTTGATTTCCATACCAGAACAGTCGTTAAGGTATAGATGAGATGCGGCTCTGCCTCTGTGTTTTCGAGTAGAAAAGAAGGTAAAACCTCTTCACCGATATCGTGTATTCCTCCACCTGTGGCGCAAACTTTGTTTTCCGCAGAGCTTGCAGGCATCTTAATAGACTCCAACACGAAGGCAGATAAATACACCTTAAAAAGTGTGTTTTTGATACGCAGTGTATCAAATACTGCTGAAATTAGATGGTGCCGAACTGAAGGTCACCCTTTGAAGACATGAAATCCAATCCTTGGTGTCTACAGAGCTGTGAGATATATTTTGTTTTGGGGTTTTTTGTTTTGTTTTGTTTTGTTTTTTTCTGCTGGGTAGAATTTTTACTACTGGAAAATGGTTGTTCATCAGTCAAAAGAGATGTTTGTCAGATGCCTAGCGAGTAGGCTTAAGAGGCTTAATTATGTGCCGTCCCTCCGCCATCAGAACACTACACGTGGGGCAGAGTGACACAGCGGTTGCCAGTCATTCAGCCTAATGTTCTAATGCAGGGAGCCATGTGGATACATAAAATCCATTAAAGCTCTTGGAAAAAAAAAATACTGAGCTGAAAAAGGCATTCTGCTAGCTACTCGGGGGCTTACAAATAGGGCATTCTTATTTGCTCTTCCACTAAGAAAAATGTCATGGCAAAATTTGACCCTATAGGTCCACAGATGTTTTCTTTTTTAACATGTTGGGTTTTTTTTGTTAAATCAGTGAAGGTGAACAGTGCACAAAAAGGTTCACATTCCACTGACTTTTCAGACTTATTATGCTCAATATGTTTAAAGTAGGGAAAGTGGAAAGAACCACACTGAAAATCAGTAGTTTTTAAGCCTCCTTTCAGTAAAGTTTTGCTAAATTACATGTAATTTTAGTAAACATTGTGTTACTTTTAAAATGGCATGCACTGGGTTCGATGCTAGGAGCCTAACAGAGAGACTTTATAACTTTGCTAGAGGCAAACAGGAGAGGTTTGAGTGGCTGCGTGCGAGACATAAAAATAGCATTTACTTGTCACGCTGCAGGGAGGGTCTCATGCCGAATATCAAAACAACTCGGTGAATCAACCCTGTGAACAGCCGGCGGGTACGAAGTGGACATCAGCCAGAGAGAGTGAAATAACAACAGAAACAGAGAGAGAGGACTTGTTAGACATAATCATATACATATCGCACAACAAGCATGTCGAGAGGCAGCTTTGTCTTCACGTCCACGGCCTTGCGTTCTCTTGAACTTGACAAGGACATGCTAGAGAGATACAAGTACAGCAGGCAGCTTGCCTCTCATAATCTAAGTAGCTATATGCTGAAGAAGGAGACCACCAACAGAACTCTGCTGAAGTCCCTGCCACCAGCTGTCTGCCACGATGTGGTCATTCACAATGCTTTGTATACAGGAGACCTGGAGGCTGTGCAGCACTTTTTTCCTAGAGGATCCACAGCAAACCTCATCATTGAGCCACAGGGAGGGGAAATGCGCTGGGCTGCCAGAGGGGAAGGTAAGAGATAACATCTGTCTTCATCAGTGATCTAAGAAGTCACATGAATCGGATTGTATTTTGCATCCAAAATCAGAAGTATGGTTTGAACACAACAGATATTTCCTGTGCTTTCATGAGAAATATAAAGGCAAACATATAAAGAATTCACTGCTGTGCATTGCTGAGCAATGCACAGCATCTGGCACCTCGCCCTTGATAAATCGATGCAATATTTATAGACACAGAGCCCGAGGAAGTATTTATAGAAACCATCATATGCTCACCACATAATCAGACCTGAGAGTCACCTGTTTGTTCTGTGCAACAGGATAATCCGTTAGATTCAATTGTGACCCTTCCACTACAGACTGAGTCGGTGTTTTCTCTTTCAATAACTTGTTTCGTCACTGGAAAAACATCATAAAGGACTTTCTTTGGGCTAAAATAATGTGTCACTTCTAATTTCTTAGACTGCAAAACTGTATTAGCTGGATAATTAGGCAGGTTACATGCAATGCACAGTCATTGGCTCCCATGCCACTGGTTCAAAGGGTCAGGCACAATATCACATAACACCTCCCTGAAATAGCCCTGTCTGCACAAACAACCTGCATAAGTGGTCCTTCAGGAGAAACCTCACAACCAATACATTTTTAAAACAAAGTAGTTTGCTGTAATATGGCTTACGTAGCACCTAGAGTGAAGTGGCGCAAACAAAAGAAATACAGAGAAGATGTGATCGCCACAGCCAAGGCCACAGGTTGTATCCTGCAGTTCTGGAACTCTTTGCTCGTGGGCGATGAGCTGACTATCCTCGGTATCGTGGATGATGATGAGTATGGCTACCTTATTGATGCAATTTATGACACCAGCAACTTGGAGGAGTGGAAGAACTTTAGATATAACTACAGAGGCCTGAGTAGGTTCTGCAGTCCTTTGATTTTTAAGTTTAATCTTTCTGATGCAAGATTAAACTAGATTTTGATGAGACATGTTATCATGAGTACATTAAGATGTTGCACTGTA
>VURO01012999.1:1980-16926 GCA_015108175.1 Pelvicachromis taeniatus
CCGCAGCCGGTAACGCTGCATGTTTGATTTGGCAGACTTTTACACAGATGCCCTTCCTGACACAACCCCAAAGGGATTTGTGTCTCCTCCCAGAATCTGACTGGGGATCTTTCACTTGTTAGGTAAATGTGTAAACGACTACACCATGAAGCAAAAAATAAATAAATATTGGATCTGGATTGGACATATGATCAGCAATTTTTTACATTGAGAAGCTTAAACCAGCTGAAAAAAACAACAGTTATTTTAATAACCAATTTATTAGTTAGTCATAAATTTTCAAAGTTGAGCCCCTGCACGCTCAGTAATGTGAACTTTTGCAGGTGCGCTAACATTGAACTAAAAATAAACTGAAACAAAGAGTTACAGCTATGACACTGATTACATCTTTGTCAACTTTTCCATGAAATGACTAATCAGCGTGCTAAAGCTTTGTGTTTTTAACATTAAACTGAGGCCAGCTGGTTGACGTCATCAGCTTACTTCTTCCTCTGATACACTTTAACTGCACAAACAGGAGGAAGGGTGATCAAGCTCCTAAACTCCTGCTTCAGAAAGCTGTGGTCTTCCCTTTATTTCTTTTTTTTCATGGACCAGTCCATTGTTACAGCTTCCCCTCTCCTGTCCCACTTGAGGAACTGTGAGGGGGGAGGAGGTCAAAGACTACCAGCCAATGGGAGTGTCAGGCCTTCCTCCAGCTGGATGTGAACAGACCAATTACGCACAAGAGATTTAAATCAAACGGTTAGGCGATGAACCAGAGTTCATGAATAACATGAGTTTGAGGTGAGAGGAGTGAGGAATGCACTAACTGCTCAATGCATCATGATTACACCTGTTATCCACTGTTTACTGTCTGCCGTGACTCACTGTAGGTTAATGACTGGGTTTCAGAGGCAGCAGACAGTCACACCCTCACCACCTGCATACAGTGGAAAGGCCTCAACACATAAAGGCCTCAATTAAAGATTAGATGCCAGTTTAAACTGGGGTGAACACAGTATGTGGTCACAAATGTTTCCCAGGTCAAAGCCCTGCTTTTGGAAGCTGCACGTTTCCTGAACAGTCAGACTTTTCCTCTCCAAAGCTGTCACATTTCCTGCCTTTACTTTGCAATACATTCCTTCACGTTGACTCATTAGCCCAACAAAAAAGTGATAAGGATGAACATAGCCACTACAATTTCACAAAAAGTTTACAACAAGAGCGCATTCTTCACAGATGCACCATCATCGATACATTTCCAGCCTTCCTGGGCTTTCGCACACTTAAATATACACACGTATATATAAAGTAGGCATCCACATTATAAGGAGGATAAATGATTAGTGGCCTTATAATTATATTTTGTATAACTAATCGGTATGACTAATAAGGCGATAGTGTGATAGATCACTTGTATTATTCTATAACTCAAACAGATGAGTTTATCAATATAAATAACAAAGACATGTATCATTTTCTTGTATTTTAGATTCCGAAAACAAACAGAAGTGCCTATTTTTCAAGCACTTCTACCTGAAAATTAGCTACAATACATGTAGCATTTACTATAGTACTCCAAAAGGTACTCTCATAAAAAACACCAGCACAAAGAAGTGCCTGTAATAGCAAAGCTATAACATACTGATCAGTTAAACATCTTAGGACCACAACACACGATTAAATACCAGACAGAATGACTTGGGTTGCTCTATAAATGTTAATGGATCGCAAAACCATCGCTGTAATTGAGAACCTATTTCTCTATATTCAGTCAAAACAAAAAGAAGCCTTTACTGAGTCCTGTGTAGCCCCTGGGTCTGGGATAAGCACCGAGTATACATGGGATCAACCTGTTGCGCTACAGCCGTAAAGAAAACACATTTTAACGTTTTACTTTAGAGGATAAGACTTACCTGAGGCTCCCAAAAAAATAGCCAGCCGGTAAACGTTCATTATATTGTATATTTTTATAGTAACGAGCAGTTTAACCGTTTGTTAGTCATGTCGTTTTCCGCTAACTGCGTCTGCTGCAGACCGGACTCTGACTGCGTCTAACGGGACTGTACCACTTCTCAGGGAGGTGAGCCTCAGCACGAACACTGCACCGCTCTCAGTCAACTTCAGCCTATAATTCGTATTCGGCACATAAACAGCGTATGTCACTTGGGCTGATGGATAATTTTGGTTCCTGTAGTGGGTTGATAAGTGGGGTCTGCTGGGAGGATTCTAGGCTCAAACTTTTAGAGGGATTCAGCCCAAATCATAATACACACAGTGCCCTACAATTAAAATTAATGGAATATGCTGCTTGCAAACCATTTACACCTTAGTAATCTCAGTTCAATTATATGCGCGTTACAATCGTACTTGCAAAATGGACCTACTCATTTGTATAAACTATTTAACGTCAGATTTAATATCAAACTGACAGTTTTGTTTAAGGTGAATGCTTCAGATATCAAACCGGAAGCAAAGACTTAATCTTTGCTTCCGATTAAGCAAAGATTAATCGGAAGCTTAATCGGAATTCATGTTAAACAGAACATGAATTTCTGTTCTGAGCAACAGAAATTCATGTTGCTCATGAATTTCTGTTGCTCAGAACAGAAATTCATGTTCTGAGCAACATGAATTTCTGAGCAAATTCATGTTGCTCAGAATTTACTAAAGCAAGTTGAAGAATTATTTTTAGCGAACAGTACTGTGTGTTAATCACATTACTGTAATCGCATTACATTTTTCAGTAACACAATAATGTGTTAGGGTGCCTGGATCGTTGATCCAGTGTTTTATGTTTTGGTTCTTTATTTCTATATATTTTATTATGTTGAGCTTTCTATGTCCATTTGGTTATATTGTTTGTTCCTAGTTTAGATTCTCTGTGTGGGTTATGTGAGATATTAATCTTCTGGTTTCTGTCTGTGTCTTAGCGTTTCTGTGTATTATTTCCTGTTTTACTTTGGTAGTCTGCGTCTCATGTTATTGTATCTGGTTTTGCTTCCCTATTCGCGTTATCCCTGATTGCCCCTTTGTGTATTTAAGCCCTGTGTTTTCTTTGGTTTGTGTTATGCTCTCCCTCATTCCACGCTGTGTGTTTTGTGCCACTGCTGTAAGTTTTGTAGTTTTAGTTTGTTTATTTTGAGTTTAAGTTTTGGCCACCTTGAGTTTCTGTGAGTCTGCACCTTGGGTCCACCATTTCCTGCCTGCACACAGCTCATGACATAATGTAATTGTTACTGTACTCAATGAACATTACAGGTACAAGTATGTCATTTTTTTGCAGATAGAAAGAAAAAAAATCAAACCTACATGTTTCTTCTTCCTGCACACTTCCGCAACAGTCACCTTATTTCAGTTCGTATGCCACTGAAGGAAAACGATTGTGTGGTCTGCAACTTTTTTGGAAGTGAGATATGGCTATTGTTTATTAATTTATTTGTTTATGTTTTTGATCAAAATACATCAAAGTGTGATGGTAAAATGCAAATGCATCCACAAAATGTTGATTCTGTTCATCTGGACGTAACATTTTCAGTGGGAGAAACATTCCAAGAGACTTCTGACCCGATGCTAGAGTGTGCCAAGAAATCCAGGCAGTCTTTTATGAAGCATGGATTGAGGCTTGTTTCTCTAAGAGCCAGTAACATAACTGATGATGTCTGAAACCTCACTGGTTCAGAAAGTGAGTCAAGCGTTGGCGTGATTTATGAACATAGATAAAGCACAATGGATCCCCACAAAATTTGCATTAGGAGGAGGTTCTTTTCATTAAGAAAAGGTATTTATTTGTATGGCAACATTTTGAGCTGATTTCTGATTTCTCAAAAACTTATTACACATAATATGCCTGCAAATAATAACATTTGTTACAGCTATAACATTCATAAGTAGTTTTGTTTGTTTCTTTGTTTCATTCCAAGGTGAAGTGTTTGTTGTGCCTCAGCAACTGGGGTCACAACGAATCATCTATGCTGAGGCACCAGGAAGAGGCAGCAAAGGCAATGGTCCCAGCAGCTAGGAAACTAGGAGACCATCATTAGGTTCTTTAGGGAAAAGCTCCACAAAGTCCAAAGAATGAGAATTATGTTGCTGGCAACACTGCTAGACCCAATGTACAAATCACTTGGCTTCTTTAGCCCAACAAATAAAAGCAATAAAATGGCTCAACTTTGAATGCGTCAATACAATAGGGTCTAGAGAGTCACATTCATCTCCAGCTGCAACTTCAACATCACAGGATGCTGTAGCTGAAAGACATGGTCAGTGTTTTTGCTTTGGTTTAAAATAGCTTTTATAGTTATGCGCTCATTTGTGTGCACACACAACCTTGAGAAATAAACCTTTTTTTAACCAACTACTAACAAGGCAGGGCCGAACACATGCAATACAGAAGCACACAGCAGAGAGGGAAGATGTGACAAAATACAAAGGGAGATTCAGAGATGCACAGGTAATGAAGGGAGAGGCAAGTTTTTTGTCTTTTGCTAAACAGTTGTTTTCCTGCGTAACCAAGCAGTTGTTTTCATCAACAATATCAATGTTTTCTATGTATACTCGATTTTATTTAGCGTTGCATAAACACATTTAGTATTAGGATGCATAAGCTCAATTTGTGAACCAAAAAAGCCATCCCATAGTAAAATGTTTGCTTATGATTTTATTTTCTAATACAATACAAGGGTTTTTGAGCAAAACATAGTCAAATCACAATTTGTGGTTTCATATAACACCATAAAACAGCCATTTCGGTTTAAAATAATGAACAAAAAGAAACAACAAATTAGTCATTTTTTTTGGAAAAAAACAACATACATTTTCATCACAAGCATAAAAAGAAGCTGAACTCAAAAATACAAAAACAACACATTTTGCATTGTGAAAAGAAAGTAAAAAATGCACAAACTGACCAGTAATTGCAGTAAATGTACCAATAATAACAAACTAACTTTTATGATAAATTTCAACAGGGATTCAAGAATTAATCAATCTTTTTGTGAAAATTAACGCTAATAATTTTTGTTATCTAGGCCATGTTGACAGCAAATCAATGTCCTTCATGTGATGGTGTATTACAGCAAAGTTGTGCAAAACAAACTTACTGAAATTTGTTTGGTCACAGAGTTAGCAATAAGGTCTAAAGTTCCAGTTAATACAAAAAACAAATGGGATCAAATAATGTTTTTTTGTTTGTTTGTTTGTTTTTTTACAGCCTGTTAGTAACAAAGTGCCCAAAGATGCAATTTCAAATTGGTTCTTTGAGAGAACCTTCAGCCACAACACTGGGGCAGCTGTGGCTCAGATGATGGAATTAGTTATCTACCAATTAGAAGGACAATGGGTCAATACCTGACTCTCCCTGACTCTTTCAGTTGCCCCTGATGGATCCATTGGAATTTGAGTAAATGCGAGTGAATGTTAGAAACCACTGTTTCTAACATTCATGAATGTGTGTTAATGAAACTACACACTTTCACGGCGGTCTTTTCCTGTTTCACATGCTAGGATATCCCCTCTCTATTTTTGGCA
Organism: Pelvicachromis taeniatus; assembly: GCA_015108175.1. Classification (NCBI taxonomy): domain Eukaryota; kingdom Metazoa; phylum Chordata; class Actinopteri; order Cichliformes; family Cichlidae; genus Pelvicachromis; species Pelvicachromis taeniatus. The sequence continues at coordinate 7,492 of VURO01012999.1, forward strand.
ATTCCTCATCGATGGAACCCAAACAAACCCAAATCCAAACAGAGGAAAATGCATGTCTTACTTGTTTTAGTTGTGGTAGCTACCATTCCAGTATCTAGTAAAGACCCTACAATAATACAGAGAAGACCCAACAATCAGATCAAGGACTTTGGCGACTGTGGGAAGGAAAAACTCCCTTTTAATAGGAAGAAACCTCTAGCCTCTAGCCTCTAACCAGGCTCATCAAGGGGCAACCATGTGCCTCAACCAGTTGGGGGTGAAGGGAGGGGGACAAGGTAAAAGGCATTTGGGGGTGAGGGGAGGGAGAAAAGGCAAAAGGCATTAATTAAATTTGCTGTTTCATTTAAGCAGTAAAAGATTTTGAAATACATAAAAAAGACATTAGTCGGCTTTCAAAAAGCATGCAGTAACATAAGGTTAATCATACTGGTTTCTGTCACTGTAATCAAGTCGATCACGGCTACCACCATAGCGATCACCGCGGTCATCTCGACTGTAATCGTCAAGGCGATCTCGGCTACCACGATAATAGTCACGCCGATCATCAAGGCGATCACGACTTCCACCATAGCGTTCGCGGTGATCATCAAGGCGATCCCGGCTACCACCGTAACGATCGCGCTGATCATCAAGGCGATCTCGACTACCACCGTAACGTTCGCGTTGATCGTCAAGACGATCTCGACTACCACCATAACGTTCGCGTTGATCATCAAGGCGATCCCGGCTACCAGTGTAACGTTCACGTTGATCATCGAGGCGATCTCTACTACCACCATAACGTTCACGTTGATCATCAAGGCGATCCCGGTTACCACCATAATGATCACGCTGGTCGTCCTGGTACCGGTGAGAGTCTACATCACTGCCCTTGCCTTCATACCTTTCTTTGCTGCTATTGTAACTGTACTGATCATCTGCAAACTTCTGCACAACATCTTCAACTCTGGAACTTTTTTGAGGTGCAACATCATTATCTTCATTCTGGCTGGCCTGTTTTTTCTCACTGTTTGACTTGTCGTCCGAGTATGGTTCTTCACTTTCAGCAGCATCTTTGTCGTAATACCTCATTTCTTCGGGGGAACTAGGAGACAAACACAGGAAGGAGCTTGATGGTTGACTGACTGAGATACTTTCAACATTTGTTTTAATCAAAAATTGTTAAAAGGGGTTTACAATGACAGAAAAATCCAGAACACACAGTACATACCCCTCAGCATGTTTCTTCTTCTTGCTCCTCCGACAGAGACAGTAGATGAGAATCCCCACCACCAGGAGCCCTGCGATGACTCCTCCTATTATAGCTGCTGTAGATCCAATTTTCATGCTGGCTGGAGATAAAAGCAAGTTAACATAGTTAGGTCAGGGTTAAACCTTTCATCAAGGGTTTAAAGCTTCACTTTGATCTAGTTCTGATTGTCAAGTTATGTTAGAAAGAAAGTTGTAAATACAGAGCAAAATTTGGCCTTCTTGTAGATGAGTCCTCAGACAAGCTGCTTCTTTTTGTAATGTAATGAGAACTCTGCACTTACTGCAGTGGCTTGTCAACGACTTGTTAGCCAATGAACATACCCCAAATAAAACTAAGACTCTCTGAAACTAAGACTGGAAAACATTTGCAAAGTGAGCTCAATGATTTAATATGATCCAAAATTAGTTACCGAGACCACAAACACATCAGAAAAGTGTTTAGAAAGTTCAAGAGAAAAGCTGGTTTCTCTTAGACTTCTATAGGACCTGAAGATTAATCACAGCCATTGCCCCCTGGTGACCATTAAAAAGAATGCAGGCTTAAAGCGCTTCCATTTTTGTTTTGTTTTTTTCTGTCATATATCAGCATTTCAGGTTAGTATCGCCAAATTTCAACTAACTCGAAATTCAAATTAGGTATTATGAAATTCTGACTTATTTATTTCTATTTGAATTAGTTATGTCCGCGTAACAATCCCGAGCCCCCACACTCTCATATTTAGCAGGTAAATACTACATTTAATAATAATAATAATAATACATTTTATTTAAAAAGCGCCTTTCAATGCACCCAAGAACACTTAACAATAGAATAAAACACATAATAGAACAATGACAAAATGAAGAACATTAAAAATGAAAGGCACAAGAGAGAATAAACAAACAATGGGTTCACAGTGAGAATGCGGATTTGAACAGATGGGTTGAGTTGGGATTTAAACTGGAAGAGAGAACCGATGTTTCTTATATCTGGGGTAGAGAGTTCCTCAGCCTGGAAGCAGAGCAGCTGAAAGCTCTGCTTCCCATGGTGCTGAGGCGGAAAGAAGGCACAGCAAGCTGGATAGAAGAAGAAGATAGAAGTGAGCGGGCAGAAGAGGTAGTGCTTAACAGGTCAGAAAGGTAAGGAGGGGCAAGGTGATGAAGGGCCTTGAAGGTGAGCAGAAGAAGTTTGTACATTATCTCAAATTTCACAGGGAGCCAGTGAAGTTCCTGAAGAACAGGGGTGATGTGCTGGTAGGAGGGGGTTCTGGTAATAATGCGAGCAGCAGAGTATTGAACCAGCTGAAGCTTATGGAGGGATTTTTGGGGGAGACCATGCAAGAGACAATTACAATAGTCAATGCGGGAGGCAACAAGACTATGGACAAGAATGGACGTAGACTGTGGGGAAAGAGAATTTGCAACTAAGATGTTATCTTGTTATCTCCAAAACAACCAACTCTTGCTGCTGGTGTAAATGAAGGGAAGTGGAATTTAGGGAAACTGCAGAACTGAATGAAAAGAAGTTGGAACGCTCACCAGGCATCACAGCCATAGTAAAGTTGCAGCTGGCAGAACCAATTCGATTTTGTGACGTGCAAATATAGTACCCAGATGTCTCCCTTGTTATATTGAAGAGAGATAGGACTCCATCCTCTGAAACATAATGACAAAGATTAGTTGAAACAGTGCCGAGAGATGCTGTGACGTCATCAGATGGTTTTTTCATGTTTAGAAGAAAATAAAAAACCTGTAACAGCCCTACGGGTGTGCACTTGAAAGTGACATATGGCTAATAGAAAAGCATACTTTGAGTTGCTTTAGGTGGAAATTGTCTGGGAATGTTGTCGACACCAAAGCTCTTCCAGTCGTAGGTGGGTTCTGGGGATGCCTCCTCAGACACACAGGTGAGTGTAACATTTTGAAAATATTCTGCACTTCCCTGAAGCCTGCAGATTGGTGGAGAAGGACGAACTAAAAGATAAAAACAGTTAACATAAACAATAGTTTTGATTTTACATAATTTCTAAGATTTTTTATTGGAGTTTAAGAGGTTAATCTGTCAGTTTGCAAATTCTCACCCAGGACCAAGAGGGAAGTGGTGGCACGTGTTCTTCCATCATCATCACCATATATAAGGACACTGCACTGGAAATGGCGGTTATCCTGGATGGTGACCTGTGTTAAATGCAGTGTGCTCACTCGAGTGTTAGGGTCAACGTCCAAGGAGGCTCTGCTTTCATAAGCTGGGGAGATTTCAACCGGTTTGCCATACCATGCAGTAGCCACAGGTTTCTTGAGAAATATAAACAAGCACAAGATATCTGCTTAGTTTAATGCTGGAAGTAATATTTGTAAATACTACAAGGTACAGTGGGTTACATGCAGAACAGCCTGTAAAGCCCTTTACGGCATGTAAATGAGGCATATGTTTGATTTGATTTTATACAGGTAAAACACACTGTTTTAGGAACAAGCTAAGATTAGCTGAACTACCAGCTTGGGCAAATAAAAACTGTATGTAGACTTAATCCTGTTTCTGGGTTATCTGATAGGTGAAGCAGTAGTTTATACACATGAAACCATACTGAGTCATTCACCTGTTGGTTATCCACTGGGACAAAGATCGTTACTTTATGAGTAGGAAGGAACCATGTTACATTCAAGTAAAGTGTAGGACACACCTTTCCTTTCATAGAAATTCTGTTTTGCTAAAACTCTGTCTGTTTTAAGACTATAGCATATTCTATATTTATACTATTAATCCAAAAACAGCCCAAATTCTTGAGTAAAATCAATAAGGTTCTACATAAACATGTATTTAGTATTTAGTGTACTAATTTCACTTCTTACCATTGGGTCTCCAGTAATGTCTGGGAAGACTTCCCATGTGAGTATATAGTCGGTCAACGATGGATTTGCTGGGACCCAGGAGCAGGTCAAATCAATGCTGCCTCCTTTTTCAGCCTCATATTCATTTTTTGGAATGGAAACTTCCATACTCCTGCAGCAGGACAGCACTGGAATAAAAAGGAATACATATGATAATACATAACCAGTCTCTTTTACTTGTGCTTCTTTAATGATCACTTTAAAAACTAGTTTTGTGAATATGACCAACTCAAACTTTTAAATTTATTTCAAGGCAACTGTCGAAAAAAAATTCTGAATGTCTTCTTTGAGTAAAGCAATATCCTGTTCCAGGTGAGTAGCAAGAAGTTGGGTTAATTATTAACACAGGCAATAATACCATAAAGGTGTGGCAATGGTTTTCACAGAAGAGAAAAAACATGAGCATAAAACGTACCTGTGAGTATCAGAAACAGCTTTCCCCATACAAGCTGCCTTTCCATCGTCGATTATAAAAGAGAATAAAACAATCCAGAAAAACTGGGGGGGAAAAAGAAAATTTACGCTTTCAGTCCAAGAGTGAGAGCCCGCCTAACCTTCACGGTGAACTCCCAGGTGTAGAGAAGTTGACTCTTCCAGGTAATAAATTAGCAGCTACAAGTCACATGTCACCTCTGCTCCAATCACTGATCTGTTTCACTTTTGATTAAACCTAGAAACTGGAGCTGAAAGTGATAAGCAGGGAATACACATAAAAAAGAGCTTATATTCAATTTAACATACAGACAGATGGACAGATGTTAAAAAAAAACAAAAGCTTCATGTGTCTCTCTCAAGTGTTTCAGTATTATGAACTTATCAGTTAATCAGTCATAACATTTTGGATGGATTTTGACCTTCCGAGAAAGCGACATTGTCTGTCAGCAGCTGCTGTTGTGCTCAGTTTGACCTGCAGGATGCAGTGTTGCATTGAAAATGTTATAATAAGCGTTATACAGCGCTACTCAAGCACACCCAACATAAAAAGCAAATGTAATTGAAGAAATAATGAACCTCTTTTTGTAGCTCACTGTGGTCTCTCATTTTGTGCTCAAAGGCAGGATGTGTTGGCTGAAGCTGAAGCTGTTTGAAAAAGAAATTACTGTATGGGGCACTTGTGCAGTGAGAGGGAAGTGACCTTCGCAATAATACAGCATGCTCACTCAGAGGCTTTTGTGGCATAAAATTACAGATTCAGACGCAGCCCATGGTGATGCAGTCCTACAGAATGATGAAGTCTAACGTCTTGAAGTATTCAGCCTTTCTTACGTGTGAGGTTGAAAGCTTTAACCCTTAAGGTTTGGCTTTAGTGATTTCTTGTGTGAGAGAACCTACTAGTGCCCACAAAAAGTTGACTCTGTTCACCTGGACGTAGCGTTTTCAGTGGGTGAAACGTTTAAGCAAACATCCAAGTGGCTTCTTCAGTCTCAGCTGACTGCATCTTTCCTCGACCTCAAAAACGTTACATTTCATAACGACTTTCAGTAGCAGCACTGAATGAACAATGGGCTGTGAGGTCAGTTTTATGCTCATAATTCTGCAAATTGTCATGACCACTGATTAGTGGCCATTGATCAATGGCTACTGACCATTAATCAATGGCCATTGATCAGTGACCATCAATCAATGGCCACCAATCAATGACTATTGATCAATTCGGAAAGAGTTGGGGAATGGATGAAATCATAGCATTGAAAGATGGTGAAAGATGTATGCTTAGGACCCTTCCTCAATACAGAGAAAGTCTTTCCCTTTTTACATCGATGGCCTCCTTGACTCCTCGCTCAAACCAGCGTTCCTCCCTGCCCAGCATATGTATATTCTCATCATTAAAGGAGTGGCCACTGGCCTGTAGGTGCTAATAGACTACATAGTCCTGGCCTAATGAACTACCATGAGCCTTGCAGGTTTCTACGTCTATTTTCTCATGATTCATTCAATTCAATTCAATTTTGTTTTATTTATATAGCACCAAATCACAACAACAGTCACCTCAAGGTACTTAATATCATAAGGGGAAGACCCTAAAATAATACAGAGAAAATCCCAACAATCATACAAGCCCCTATGAAAAACACTTGGTGCAGGTTTGAAGGAAAAACTCTCTTTTAACAGGGAGATAAGATAAGACTTTATTGATCCCATGGCAGGGAAATGTGTGCATTACCTCAGCTCAGGTACAGATAGCAGAAGAAAAGTACAAATAAAATACAAACAAATACAAAATAAGTAAGATAATACACTATACACAACTGTAGCATACACAGTATATAATTATGGATAGAAGGTTGCAGAAATATGCAAGAAATAAATTTAACTATTCTACCACTACTGTTACTATGTAAGTAATAGATATCTATAAGTATCTATAACTATAGACAGCAGCCAACAAAGTCACTGATGACCCCCCCCCCGTATTCCTGATCATTCCAGTCTGATACGCATCCGATGATGGTTGTAAGATCTGAGAACTTCTGTAGGTGGCACTAGTCTGAATTATAACAGAAGTCTGTATACAGGCTGAACAGGAAGGGTGACAGAACCGTGCCCTCCTCCCCCATTCTGCAGATTACCACCTCAGCCAGTCATGGAGCCTTACATACTGTGGTCTGTTGGTAAGGTAGTCAATGGTCCATGCAGTCAGCTGTTTGCCTACTCCGGCTCCCTCCAGCTTCCCTCTCAGTAGTGCAGGCTGGATGGTGTTGAGAGCACTGGAGAAGTCAAAAAACACGATCCTCTAGGTGAGAGAGGGATTGGTATAACAGGTAGATAACAGCGTCATCCACCCCGATTCAAGACCAGTAGGCAAACTGCAGGGGGTCCATTGCTGAGCTCACCAGTTGGCGAAGGTGGTGAAGGATGAGCCTTTCCATGATCTTCATCAGGTGAGAAGTGAAGGCCACAGGCCTGAAGTGGTAGGGCTCCCTGCATTGTGTGATTTTTGGCACTACACAGGAAGTCTTCCACTGTTCAGGAACCCTCTCCAGACTCAGGCTCAGGTTAAAGATGTACAGGACCACCTGACAGTGCTGGTTTGTTGAAAAACAGATTCAAGTGTGCTTCTAGTGTCTTCTAAATTCAAAAGACCTGTGGCACAACCAGGGTCAGGGAGGACAGACTTCTTCCATGCCCAGTTGGGGGTGAGGTGAGGGGGATGGGACAAATAATAAACTAATTTCCATGATTTAATAATTTCTTCTGAATTGTCCTGTTAAACTATTAGAAAAAAAATACACCGGTCCAGCTCAGGATATAATACTATGTTAATTTTGTCCAAATTCTCCATGTAATGCCGGCCAGAGTTTTCCCCTGCTACACAACATTCTCATCTTCATAATCAGTGTTTTGAATGTACAGTCACTTTCATATTTACATAAGTGTTAAAATGACCCTGACTTTATTCTGCAAATTTATTTTAACAGGCTGCTTGCAAACAAGTCTTATATGAAAAAGGGGCACGGCCAAATTGGAAGCACAGTGTCAGTTCAGTCCGTGTCTACTAGATTAAAAAGGAATTTTAGTGAAATTATGTCCACTTATTAATTATTACATTTTGTCAAATCAGTTCAGCTAACAAAAATATTTACAATATTTTTCAACCCCAATTCTAACAAAGTTGCGATGCTGCCTTTAGGAAACCGAAAAATGTTCTATCATCTGATTAGTTTTAGAATTACTGACTTTTCCAACTTTCTGTTGTTTCCATCTTCACTTTTTGAGATCTGTTGCTGCCATTCTATTTAAAGTTAGCTAATATAGTTAATGTTTTTATGTTGAATTAAAATACATAAATAAAAAATGGGTTTGCGATTGCATTTTCTGCATTCTGTTATTTGATTTCATATACAGCATCCAAACTTTTCTTTTTTGTTTTGAATTGGGATTGTATTTAGCCAGTTAAATTTGAAAAACACAAGTAATACTGTGTACAGGACACAACAAGGAAGACATTATACCAGTGAATGCTTGCCCCACCTTAAGCTAGGACTTATATGGTATATAAATAGAAAGACTGTAAAGTCTTGATGCATGCTCAGTCATCCAGGTAAGTAAATGCCAAAAAGTTGATTCTGTTGATCTGGACGTAGCGTTTTCAGTGGGAGAAACGTTTTGTCACTCACCCAAGTGACTTCTTCAGTCTCAGCTGACTGCAGGTTTCCCCCAATCTTATAAACAGTTCATTTGCATAATGACTGAAACTAGCACAACTGAAAGAACAATGGGCTGTGAGGTCAGTCCCTTGATCAGTAATATGCAAATTCTCACAACCGTTGATCAACAACCACTGATTATGGTCTACTGATCAAAGGCATTGATCAATGGCCATGAGTACCATTCACAGAGAGTTGGGGAATGGCTGCAATCACAGCATTGTAAGATGGTGAAAGATGTACCCTTAGGCCCCCTCGTCAATTCAGAGATGGTCTTTCCCTTTTCACATAAATGGCCTCCTTGACAACCGCTGCATAGGCAAAAACTCGTAATGATCCCATATGTGTCAGGAGTATCGGAACAGTTGAGACAAATTTTTTCTAAACACTGCATCTCTGTGTGATGAAAGTGTGATGGTAAAATGCAACTGAATCCAGGAGAGAAATAATCACAAAAAGTTGATTCTGTTCATCTGGACATAGCATTTTCAGTGGGAGAAACGTTTCATCACTCATCCAAGAGACTTCTTCAGTCTCAGCTGACTGCAGGTTTCCACAACCTATAAACAGTACATTTGCCTAACAACTGACACTAGCACCACTGATGAACAATGGGCCACAAAGCAGCAGTCAGTGAAGCATAAGAACATCATATGAAGAAGTTGGACATTTGTCAAAGCTGGGAAGGACAACTGCTGCCTTAGAGAAAACCCTTAGTGATCCCGTCTGTGTCAGGAGTATCAGAACAGCTGAGACACATTTTTTCTAAACACTGTGTCTCTGTGGCTTTCAAACCCCAAAACACGCTGCGCCAAAAAGGACCCCAAGGATCGGGTCCCCCGACGCAAACAGACTAATATAGTGTACACTGTCAAGTGCCAGGAGGCTTGCCAGGTTTTATACATCTGGGAAACCAGGCCAGGACTCTGCAGTTTATTCACACCTACAGGACACTTGTTCAATGATGAGGATGTACACATCCTGGACAGGGAGGAACGCTGGTTTGAGCGAGGAGTCAAGGAGGCCATTTACGTGAAAAGGGAATAACCATCTCTGAATTAACGAGGGGGCCTAAGGGTACATCTTTCACCATCTTACAATGCTGTGATTGCAGCCATTCCCCAACTCTCTGTGAATGGTACTCATGGCCATTGATCAATGCCTT
>VURO01013002.1:1400-12821 GCA_015108175.1 Pelvicachromis taeniatus
CGGGGGGGGGGGTTTTTTTTCCCCCCCCCCTCGTCCCCCCCCCCCCCCCCCCCCTTGCCATAGCGTTTGTGTTGTACCTCGTCAATCTCTAGCCGTGAGAGCAGTTCCTTCTTCCGAATGTTGGAACACTGAGCCACCAGTTGTTGCATAGCATAGTATCATTCCAACAGTGCCCTATTTTAATGTCTTGCCCACCGATGCCATCTTGTTCCAGTAGCCCACTTCTTATCGGGGTGTCCAGGTTCCTCAACACCTGATGCGTACCTTGTTAATCAGGCAACGTCTGAGCCGGTATGGCTTCATATTTATGCCTCTCGCTCATGTCTGCAGTAGGCTTGGTTTAGCATGGGGGTTGTCTAAGCCTATGAACCCTAACTGGATACAGACGGCCCGGGCAGGAATCAAACTTACGACTCCCGTTCCAAAGGCGTATATCTTAACTACTTTTTGGAGAAAAATAATGTTCTGGACATTTTCCAGTCTGGTTTTCACAAATCGCACTCCACTGAAATCACTTTACATAGTGTCTAGTGACGTTTTGATGGCAGCAGACTGGAGAGTACGCAGTTCTGGTTATATTGGATCTCACCTCTGCTTTTGATTCTGTTGATCACAGTATCATGATAAGTAGGCTTAAGGACTTACTGGTCCTTAAGGAGAGATCTTTTACTGTTTATATAAATCAAGTTTAGTCTGAAACATCAATTCTGCCTTGTGGGGTACCTCAGCGATCTGTTTTGGGTTGGATTCTCTTTTTGCTTTATGTACTCCCTCTAGGTCAGATATTACAATAACATTTCTTATCATCTTTACGCTGATGATATTCAATTATACTGTTCTTTCAAAGCTTCTGAGTTTTATAAATTATTTTGATTAAATAATTGTCTGTCTGAAATCAAGCAATGGCAACAACTTCCTTCTGTTAAATACAGATAAAACAGAAACTTTCATTATTTGATTTCAGAAATTAAGCAGCATATAAATTTTTCAGGCTCTTCTGTTCAATCGTGTCTCTGAATCGTGTGTTTGACAGTTAAATGTCACGTGAGAATCACTCCAAACAACTGCTTCAGAACTGTTTTATTATCTAAGAAACATTTCTAAACTCAGACTACTGGTGTCAAAGGCAGAACTTGACATGATTATTCATGCTTTTATCTCTTCGTTTTGATTACTGTAACGGTCTTTTGAGTTGTTTAAAAAAATCAGCCTTGGCGCGTCCTCAACTATACAGAATGCTTCGGCAGGACTTTTAACTGGCACTAACAAGATATCACATATTACTGCAGTTTTGGCTTCTCTTCTTTGGTTGCTATTAAATTTTAGGTTTCATTATAAAATTTTTGTTTTAACTTCTAGGGCTCTACATGATAAAGCCCCCCTGAGTATATCTCTGACCTGTTGAAACCTCTTGCTTCTTCCTGAGCACTTAGGTCTTTGGGTCAGAGGTTGCTGTTGATCCCACGTACTAGGTATAAAACACATGGGGATCTGGCTTGGGGATCTGGCAGTGACACTGAAGCTGTGGAATTCTCTTCCACTGTCTTTACGCTGTACAGATTCCACTGACTCTTTTAAAACATTACTATAGAGATGTACTTTTAATTAATTTGTTGTTTTATGTTTTCAATTCATTGTCTCATATTACTATTTTGTTTATGCATGGTTTTATTGTAAGCATTTTGTGATTTTTATCTGTGAAAAGTGCTATATAGATACATTTTGCTTACTTAGTTAAAATATGAACTAATTAAAATGTTTTGTGTAAGTGGTAAAATGGTAGAAAGTACAATATTTTCATCCAAAGTAATGATGCCAGGTGTGTATCTGCAACACAAAATCTGGCTGTTTCCACTGACCACCCCATAAACTTTCATGGGGTGAACTTTCAGTTTTTTTTTAAAAAGTGCTTCTTATACACCTCTTATTAATGTTCTCAAATAAGGTTGCAAAAAAATATGTTTTAATTGTTGTTTCATGTAGTTTTACCAACTGTGCATATTGTGTTTGTGTGTGTGTGTTTTGTTTTTTCTCTACAGGAGAAATACAGTGGGACTGCAACATTCTATGTCACAACTCCTGCACAGGGCGCGCAAGTTCTCACTTTGTCCTGACCTTTGTCATCTCTGCATTCCTTCTGAGATTATTTCCTCTTTATAGGCTAATTATTTGATTTTCCTTCTTTAATTTTATTAAAGTGATGTGCTGCAATACACACTAATGTTGTAAGTACCTTTACAGTGAAACATGTTTATAAGAAAACTTTGCTTAAGATAACTTGTAGCAACGGCGTAATACTTTTAATATGAAAATCCAGCAGAGTTTTACAATTTATGATTTTTTTTATTGAGCCCACATCTCTATTAATAAACCATGTTTCTAAAATGTGAATGTTTTCATAACTTTTTTATTTTTTAAACGTATTTTTTCATTTTAGTTCTGTATTGAAATGTGCCAGCTAATATTAGCACACAAATGAATTTCACTTAAATGTCATGGTCTGTTTCAGTAAACTTTTCTTTTATGGGGTCATTATATGACCACTGACCGTTGAATTTAATTTAGATAAACAAGAAAATTGCAGCAAACATGTCCACCATCTCATGCATTACTGACTACCCATTTGTATCCCATTCTTCAACCAGCATTTGTTGCAAGTCAGTCAATGTAGTGTTCCCACACCATCACACTACCTCCACCAAAGGTGGTACCCTATCAGTGCAGCCATCATTGTGTTTTCTGTGTCTTCCCCACACTTTGATCTCATGATCCATGGCATGAACCCCATTCAGATTAGTGAAACTGTTGCGGGGTTCATGCTCACAGGTGCTGCTAATCAGGCACCTTACTGTTAAAACCTGGGGTACCTGAAGCTCCAAAACAAGAGTCATAGCAGATTAGCTGTTTGGCACTGGCAGGAGAAACAATTGATATGCATTTTCCTTACATATGTGGCACTATTTAAGGGGATTTAAGGCATTCCAAGATTTATTGCCAATAAGCATTATTACAACAAATAAATAATTTACCAAACACAAATTTCCTTACTTTTTGCATTAATTTTGTAATAATGTAATAATGCATGAACTAGTGTTTCAGCATCACTCAGAGACAGGATATTTCAAATTTCAGAGATATTGTGCTAATGGAAGAAAGCAGTCCGACATATTTGTTTAATATGTGCATTGAAGGACATGCCTTTCTCAACAATGACTGCAGTGTTCCTCACAGTGTTGGATTGCATGACCTTGGCCTCCAGTAAGTATCTGGTTAGATACCATATTTCTAAGATTTCCAGGTCCGAGTATAATAACCTCAGTTTTATCTGAATTTAGATGCAGAAAATTAGAGGTTATCCAGGTCTTTGTGTTTAAGACATCCCTGCAGTTCAACTAATTGGTGTGGGTTATATGGCTCCATGGGTAGATTAAGTTGGGTGTCATCTGCATAGCAGTGAAAATGACAATAATCAATTACATTATCATTGATTACATTATCAATTGCAAATACTACTCTCAACATGTTATGTGTATAAATCAGCATCAGTTTCTTCCATTCCATTCTCTCCACCACCATGGGCAAGACCAAAAAGCTGTTAAAAGGTATGAGCGACAAGATTGTAAACCCGACTGGAAGGGACTATAAAATTGTCAGCAAGAAGTTTGGACAGAAGGCAACAAATTTTGAGGCAATTCTTAAGAAATGAAAGAAATACAGTATAAAATGACCATGAATCACCCTCTGTCTAAAAAGCCCAATACAAGATCTTGTTTCATGTAGTGCAGATTAGTATGAGAAAGGTCACAGTCACCCAGAACACTATTAGTAACACACTACACCATAATGAATTGAAATCTTGCAGCGTCTACAAGGTCTCCTTGCTCAGGATAAGGCACATGTAAGGGTCTATCTTAAGTTTGCCAGGGAACACTGACATAGTTCAGAGAGGTCTTGGGAGAAAGCACTCCCAAGTGGTCAGATGAAACCAAAATCAAGCTCTCAATTTGACCTGCCGTGCTTTTAGGACAACAAATGCTGAGTATGACCCAAAGACGACACGTTCTAATCACAAAACACTATTTGACAAATCGTCAGTATGTTGTATGCATGGCATTGACCCAAACTATATATACCACCATTGTGCAGTCCGACCTCCTAACCAACCGAATTCCAAAACTGTTGCACAGCAGGTGTGCATTGATTTGTTTACAGCCACTGAAAGAAATTCCAAATCTGTCCCGGTGAATTAGTTACAAAGAGGTCTCTTTCCTCATTGAGCACATGGCATGATATAGCCATGAGCTTTTAGAGCCGCTTAATTGAGTCTTCTCCTTTGGTCTGTTAAATGCAAAAACTGACAGCCATTTTGCCTATTCAGTGCAGTGTAGAAGTTTGTGTAATTTTTATCAGTGGTTTTTGTCTGATAGTATTGCTATCTGCAGTTTGTTTCCACTCAGTTGTGTTTTCTGGTTAGGAAACAACCAGATAAACAGGAGTTTTAAGGGATTACAGTTAAATGTTCAATTTCTATGTCATATGTCACTACAAGGTCCAAAGGTAGGTGGGCTCATTTACATTTAAACAGAAGCCAATTGACTCTAATAATTAATAGTGTTGATGATATAAGTTTCACCATGTACATATGGACAGATCAGATAGAAACTCTTCAGTAAGGGTCAGGTGGTAGATGGATAACACATAACAATATCTGCTTCCTGGATAGTCACGTTTTAAAGGGTTTAATAACTTTGGCTAATTTCTAGAAATGAATGTTGCTCCTTCCAAAGTGGGATATATGCTGTCTCTGCTAACGTCACCAGATTGTCCCCAGAAATTTTACCATTGTTTTGGAGAGCACTCAGAAAGCCTGCAATTTAAGTAGCCTGCATGCGGCTAGATATGCCGCTCTTCGTTCGTTGTTTTAACCCAAATTTCAAAGCAAACCACTGACTGGACGTCAGTACACGTTTACGAGGTGTGCTTGAATGTATCATGAAGGCGGAGTTAGCACAGCAGTGAGGTTTAGCCTAGCAGGAAATACTGAGGCTAACCACCGCAGCGGTGGAAAACAAAAACCAGCCAACCCAGTTTTAGTTCCTTATAGATTTTTAGATGTGATAGTTACTCAACAAAAAGCCTGTCGCCTGGATTCTGGGAATACTTACTCACGGCGTGGCCAAGTCTTCCTCGACTCTGGAGGAGGAGAGAGACCTCTTTGTAACTAATACACCGGGAACTGGTCGGATTTGGAATTTCTTTCAGCGGCTGTAAACGGTGCACCTCTGCTGAGCAACGGCCGTTCGGAATCAGGTGGGTTAGGAGGTCGGACCACACGCTCTCAGACCTTGTGTCCACAGTTGTTGTGAGCCGTCCGGCTAGCAATTTAATTCCACGCTGTTTAGTGTTCAGTATGTACACACTTCAGCAGAAGCTATCTCAAGTTGTGTGTTAAGCCAAAAGATGTCATTTGCCAATTTTTCTATGGTTAACTGTCTAATCATTTGAAGCAGAACAGGCATATGAGTTTTGCCTCAAATCAGTTTTGTATATTTTTCTTAAATTATTCATACCGATTACATTCGCGAGAATGGGGTCTTGCGATGACAGACTGTTTAACTTTCGGCAAGTCGTCGAGTTTTCAAAAATGTAATACTAAGTGGATCGATTGAAATTACCGTCTCACCTCAATAACTTACCATTTTTAATCAAATAAAATGTTTTGACTATCATCACACCAGCCAGCTTTTGCATGTAATTGGAAGTTTTTGTCGTTGGTTAGCTTGTTTTCACTCTTAAAGCTACAGTAAACCTAATTGCAGCAGCCTGAAGCCATGAAAGCATTAAGACAAGTCCACAAGGAGGAAAATTGGGTAGAAATGGATTAGAAGTTTTCCGCAGGATGTCAGCAGTTTTAGAGAAACTGGGGAATTTCTTGCTAACCTGCAAGTGCTGCCAGGTGAGTACTAGCTGCAGCTAATGTTGCATAATTACGGAGACATCTAACCTGACTAAGGTGTGTCTCAGCAGTATGTATGTTAGTAAGCCCTTTGCGTCAACGGTCTGGTTTCAAGAGTGAGTAAGTGCTGTGTTTGGGGAGGGGGGGGGAGTATGAGGAAGGCGGTTTCACCTGTTTGGCTGGTTTCACCATAATTCGTATTTATAAAACTCTGCTGACATTGTATCCACTGAGTCAGGGCTGAGCTGAAGTCCTGAACTTTAGTACAGTGCATATAATGTACTATGATTTCTTCATTCAGTCACCTCAAATTAATATGAAGTATTCCACGCTATGAGGAACAAACTAGGAATGACGTGTAAGATAACATAAGGCTTTGTAAAACAAAAAGAAACAACTTCATTCAGACATTCAAGCAGGGTTTTCCCCACCTAACAATAAGTGTGTGTGTGTGCGCGCGCGTGCCAAATATGTACAAATATATCTGAGGATGGATGGATGGATATACAATTGACAAACTGGAATTTTAGTGATGTTATAAATGCCATCTTGACCAACAGACATGAAAAATCAACTTCTATTATTTTGGCTAGGTGTGAGTGTTTACTGCACTCTGCTGTCATAGGTTTTTTTTCTTGTGCTTTTCTCCTGTAGTTGCACCTAATCATATATATATATATGCCACATGTGCGTTGTGACAATGTGAAGATATTAAAAATGGTAACAATGCATTATGTTACTTGTAAGAAAAATAAAAGCCTTCAAACAAGTGTTGTAGAAACATAACATGAAAGAAGTTCAAACCTTTCAGTTGTCATCTCACATGCTCACAGTTTAATGTTTGCAATGAAAAACTGTTGGCATACATGCTGTGAAACGGGTCAACACTGCTGGTTTTCTCCATGCTACGTCAGCTTTACAGTTAGCAACAGGTGCATGCTTGGTACCTTAATCGCTGGACAACATTGAACTTCATTGAGTAACTTGGCTTATTGTCACCAAAATGGAACCACCCAAATGCAGACAAGTTGTTGTTCTATTAACTGGTGCAAAAAAAAAAAAATCAGAATCCATTTAAATATTAGAAGAGCCATTGTTCAGCATTCACACTGTACAGTCTGGACAGGATACTGCTAAATGAAGCACAGGCTGTGTACTTCCACCTGCATGAACGCAGGACTAGTCAAACAAAAGCCTTTGTTCTCAGGCTTGGTGTTATTCCACCTGCATTGCAAAGTCCACCTGAAGCTATTATAGAGGCAAAATAAATGGCCCCTCCCAAAAGTGAGGGAAGCTGAGGGTGTTCACCTCTTCTAAAGGAACAGTCCTGAACATGAGCAGGAATCTTGGGGCTGTTTTAGTTGTTCGCACAGTGCAAATATGAAGACAAAGCTTTGCCATCAAAGGCTTCCTATTTTAGTCTTTGAATGGGGAGGTTAATTTTTACTAACATTTTGCAGGTAAGGAGATGACAAAGAACGTGCTTGGCTCGGACAGTCAACTTGCTAAATTGCACGAAGCCGTTCTGCAGTTTGCTAATGGAAAAGCAGAGCAAATGCAAATTCTGATGTTTCTTGTTTGCCAGCTTGATAGGCTCTGGAACAATGCTTACAGTGTCTGTCACTGAGAATGAGAGGCTCTGCACACTTGGCCTCAAGGTAGTTTGTCAGTAGATTGTCATCACGTTTATTGTTTGGGTAAACATGAAGTCAGAGCTTATGACATCACACAGATAGTATGTTTTTATTGCTGGTACTCATGGAAATGATTGTTGTGACAAAGTGGGTGAGAACATCATTTGTCCGGGAGTTTAGATGTGCTATTATGTGACATTCTTATTTGATTTGCCATATATGATTGTTATTCTGGTCTGCAAACATTTCTATCCCAGATTTGTTTATGTTTGCATGCCTACAGAGATACACATTATGACATCTTGGTTTAAATCAAGATTGATAAGTTTGTTAAGTTAAGGCTTTGTTTAGTCTAATGGTTGGTTTGTTTAAATTGCTTTGTAGCACTCACCTTACATACTTGTGTAGCAGGAGCAAAAGGGGGAAGTCCAGCCACACTTCCTGCATTTATAGTGCCAGGTTTGAGCTGATGTCACAAGAAGGGACCAAGGAAGGAAGGGGGGGGGGGGATTTGTGGAATTTAATTAAGTCAAATTCTAGTATTGTGTTGAGAGGGAAATAAAGGTACTGGTGTATTGGGTATTAGATATATCATGTAATGTTTAGTGCAGGTAAAGACTAGCGGTGGAAACTTGGAGTAGGGTACAGTTAGTCGTATGTACTGAATGGAACCGTTTGGTTAATTGCCTATTTAAGCTGAAGCTCTCAGGAGAGAAGGTCTGGGTCGGTGTAGCTGAGTACACGTATTGTTCATTTCTGTTAGTTTAAGTTCAGTTATGTTTAGCTACACTCAGTTAATTTTGGAGTGGAGTTTTTATTTATTTTTGTAAATATTTTGGGTCACGAGAAATGTAAATAAATCACTTGCTACACTGGACAGCCTCTGTCTGCTGCCCTTCTTTAGCCACTCTGGTCAAGACTTACCACAATTGTTTATAGTGTTCTAGATTGAAACAAAACATACACAAACCAAATCTAGATGTGAAGATTTTGATATTAGTTTTCACAAAGCAGAGTGTATGTGTGCTCATCCAATACTTTTCTCTCTGGGATAGGAATAAATCATCAAAAGAAATTATCTACATACAATTTAAATTCTAATAGTTCACTTTTTATGAAACTACGAGCAAATGTGGAAATGTAACAACACTGTTTGCGGGTCAAAGTGTGTCCTGTGTTAATGAGGCTCCCATCTGCAGTGCTTTGTTTCTTTGTCTGCCAAGAACTTTATAGATTTATAACACTTTTTTATTTAAGTTGAGGTATAGATTATAGGTGATGAGCCCCTGGTTTCTCAGGTACCAAATGTTTTAACACTTCAGAAAAGAATCACTCCTCAAGCTTTGAAGCTTAGGATCGGCTGATGGTGAATAATACCCACATGTACACGAGGTTGCCTGATTTGCAAGTGATGCAGCAGATTCAGGCTCTTGTGGGTAACTCTGTTCTTGAAACTCAATTCTGCATGCTCAAACTGAGTGTGGAAGACAGAGCTCAAAGGAACAGGAGTCTAATGTGATTGGTCAGCTTCAAAGCAGTAACACTGCAGCATCTACGATTGAAAGGTTCAGGTTACTGTGTTAAACTGAGTTCTATTTCTGCAGAAAAATAAGCGTTGTATTAAAACGTTTGTTTACAATTTGGAAAATGAAGTTTCCCGAATTAACTAACAACAACTGTTTGATGTGTAGCAGTGAAAATACTGACATGTTAAATTAAACATGTCATTACATTAAAGCTGAAGAAATCTAAAGGAAAACAGAAATGAAAATTGTACATGTTTTATGTTGCGAATCATCATAATTAAACAGGCCACACATGGTGTACTCGAGACAGGTGATCAGAGACAGGTAGTCTCTGATCAAATGCAAATGAACAGCTTTTTTATAAATAATGAACTATCCGATTCTAAATCCTATATTTTATTAAAAGTAGTAGCACTAAATCAGATTTATTTATTTATTTATTACAACAGTCACCTCAAGGCACTTTACATTGTAAGATAGACCCTACAGTAATGCGTACAGAGAAAAACCCAACAATCATATGGCGCACTATAAGCAAGCACTTCGGCAACAGTGGGAAAGAAAACTCCCATTAACAGGAAGAAACCTCCAGCAAACCAGGTTCAGGGAGGGGTGGTCATCTACCTCGACCGGTTGGGGTCGAGGTAGATTATGTTTAATGACTCAACATAATTGTTGAGTCATTAAAGCGTACACTACAGCTGGAGCCAATTCGCTGTAGCTAAATCTCAACATAATGTGATTTTTATTTTATATCAGCCTTAATCTTCTAAATAGAATTACAGCTTAAAACACAGTACAGACTGAAACTGTTGCCTTTGTAGCACGTGCAGTGTTAATTTGTGTTGACTAATTATTTTCATCAACAACCTTTTTCTCTGATGAAATAAGTAAATAAAAGTAATGCACAAGGACATGTACTGACACTTCTTCAGCAAAAACAGATGCTGAAACATTTTCTTTTCACAAGCTGTCAGTATAATGAACACGTACGTGATACACATGCACACATAAACCCACATATATCACTACCACACAAGACAAATGTAATTCTTGAGAGCAACCTTGCATATCTGTATAAACTCTGTTTCGTTTGTACAGTTGGTATTTTTAAATCTGTTTTAATTGTTAGTTGTTTTTTTAATTCCATCCATTCTGCTTATCAGCCACAATCACTTTGAGGCAGTCCAAAAGTCTTTTTCCTTGGCCTCACCGAACTCCTTGTTCCTTGCACCCCTTGCCTGGTTGTACCTGCCTCCGAAGTCCCACAGCCTAACCAAGCTTGATAGGACTCCTTCAGCTTTGGTGTCCACCACGACAGGCAGCAACCTCAGCAATGGAGATTCTGAACCTTGTACCCAGTCTCCCTCGGAAAGCTGTCGAAGCTCTGCCAGAGGTGACAGTTGAAAAGTTAATGGGCCAGGGCCTCTGCTACGCAGTCCCAGCTCATCCTCACAATACATTTGGTGTGCCATGTCTGTGCAGCTTTCTCCCTCACTACCTGATCCAACTCAGGTGACTATCAGTTGACTGCTCAGTCCCTCTCTTCATTTGAGTGTCCAGAACACATGGCTGCAGACCTGATTCAGTTCAGTTTTATTTGTACAGCACTGCTGTGTTGGCACCAGGCATAAAAGAAGATAACAGTGGATGAATGTTTAAGGATATACTTAGTTACAGAAAGGCATCTACTGTGATGAAATCTATTCTCTACTGCTGTGTCATTGTAAATTTATCTTTATAAATATTGTAAAATTAAACATTATTAGGAAATGTTCAGATGACAGGGTGTTTATGAAATACTGTTAAATGCTCAGTTTCTGTCACGGTCTGGCGGGTGCAGACCGTGTGGTGAGGAGGTGGACCCAAAAATGCAGACAAAAAGGGAGCGTGGAGCAGACGTAAACAAAAGGCGAGCCGTTTAATGACCGGAAGGAATACAGAAATAAAAGAGGCAAAACGCAAACCACAGAGAACTAACTAAACTAAACTGGGAAGAGCTAAAGGCTAAACATTAACACAAAGAACAGAACTTGAATATAACAAAACCTGGAGAAGGAAACATGGCGGGGAAACATGACGAGGAAGACGGAGTACAGATAACAGACGACCTGACAAGAACTTAATGACAATCACAGACTTAAACACACAGGGGATAACGAGAGGGATGGGGAACAGGCGTGAACACAGCAGGGACAAATCAGAACTAACGAGACATGGGAAGCAAGACTAGAAACACTGACATAAGACAAGACCTTCAAAGTAAAACAGGAAACATGAGGGCAAGGGACCTGAGACAATACAC
>VURO01013004.1:3460-14145 GCA_015108175.1 Pelvicachromis taeniatus
GGGGACCCCGGGGGGGGGGGGGGGGAAAGAAAAGGGGGGGGGGGGGGGGGGGGGGGGGGGGGGGGGGATTTAAAGGGGCCCATGAGAGCAGAAAGAAAAGGTGAACGAGAGGAAAGGAAACGAGTGCGTGCTTGCATACTTGCACAGTTCAGATAGATGCAGCTCTCCCTGTCCACCTGTGTCCATGAATACGATCAGGGGGCATAAAACTTAAATGTACACATCAAGACAGCAATATGACCCTCTGCTGCAGATCTGATGAATAACTATGGCATATCTTTTTATGAGAGCAGACATCAAGAAATATCCATGCATGTTCAAATGCTTTAAGAAATATAATTGTTAAAATGTCGCGGCGCCCTTGTATTCCTGTAAGATTAAGGTGCAGCTGGGCGAACGAGTTACAACTCCATTATGAGTCTCACCCACTACAGCTGCCATTTTTGTGGCTATTATTTTGTTACTATTGTTCATGAATACAGTCACAAGGGAAGCAAGCTGTGCATGAAGATGAAGCCTCGATTTTTAATTCCAAGTACTAAGTTGTGGTCTGATGACCATTTAACCATTGAGCAAAAACGCAGCACTTACATGTCTGAAAGCAAGCTTTTTCAACCCTCTCCTGCCCTCTTCACTTTCTGTGGTCAATTTTTCCCTCATTTCCTCTTTCCTGCCTTCATTTACCTGCCTAGAGGTCTCTATATGCAAATCGTCCTCCCTCAAACATCTAACCTTACACCCCTCCTTCTCTCGCTCCCTGTTAACCTCCCACACCTTCTCCCTCTCTCTGCATTGATCAGTTCATAGTGGATTAGCTGCAGTTTGTGATAGCCGTCTGACCCAGCCTGGCCTTGAACAAGCCCTGCTAGCTAATTGAAAGACAGTGAGCTGGTCTGCAAGATTAGACACTACCCAGTCTGTCTGGCTCATTATTACAAATGCACAAAAATAAACACACGCACACACACACACGCAGAGAGCAAGATGGGCGGTTTATTGAGCTTTTTGGATGCGTCATGCCAGAAGGGAATAGCCCACAGTTGCAACACTGAGAGAAATGAGAAAAGTGACTAAGCCCTCAACACAAATTGGATGTTGTGCGAGTATTTGTGTGTCTCCGCACTCGCGTTTGTCTCGATGGAGTTTGTGAGTGTGTCTATGTGCACGCGCTATAAGTGCTTATGTAAGTGTCTGTGCATTCGTGTGACTCTGTATGGGCACCTGTGTGCAGGAATGAACTGCATTAAAAAATAAAAATAAAAAATAAAAAGCGAAGAGAGTGGCTGAGTTGTGGCCCAGGGTCTTTAACATTGAAATAGAAAGCAGCCGCAGAAGCACAGAGGTAATCATGAACTGCTCCCTCACCAAGCTTCAGTTGCAGGTAACATCTGACCCTGTGAGTCCAGTGAAGAATGAGCCTGTGCAACAGCAAATGTGCATATAACAAAATAAATGTGTGTGCTGAAGCAGATATGAAACATAAGTACACTGTGGGCTTGTGCATTTAAATTGCAGGATGGTGATTTGTACCACATAAAGCCACAGCAGTATATACAGAGCACACAGGCTATAATGTGCTGTATACATTATTTCCAAATGCATTTAGTCAACTATTACATGTAATTTCGCCTGGAGCCAGACAGCTGAAGAAGTTTGGATTTTGGACGCGAGATTCAGAAACCCACAAATACTGAAAAGCGAGACACGAAGAAATGGGATAAAAGCCCGGGGGAGGTGGATACAGTACATCATGAGTGTGTGTAAGCGTGTGCTCGTTTGTGCATTCGAGGGTCACCCACATGCTGCCTCTCCCTGATTGAAACCAGCAGTGCCTTGGCTTGGCTCAGGCTCTCTCAATGAGCTCACCCTTCTCTTTTGACTGGTGTAGTAAAAGGGAAAGTCTTGACTGCATCAACCCACGCGGGGCCCCAAGCGTGAAATATTCAGGTAAAAAACCGAATACCTCTTTTTAAAATATTTAGACCTTATACCACACAACACTCAAACCCCCTTCGGCCCCTCGACTTCTTTTCCAACTCTGACGCGTATCAATAATGTACCCGTTTCGATCAGATGGATCTATTTCAAAGTCGAGATGGAGATCGGCTGATGGGAATTCAATTAAACTGCGAATTAGACTGAGAAGGTTCTCGGCTGGAATTTAACCATAAGTGGCTCCTTTAAAGAACAACATTAAAATTTCAGCTAGCCGAGTCCACACAGTGGTCACTTCAAAGCTAAGAGTGAAATACTGAGAAAGTCTCATCGACATTTCACACGCTTCAGAACTGGCCAACAGGGTCATGCAATATCAATTAAATAGAATTTAAAAAAAGAACGGAATAAAAAAAACTTTTAAACAACTCACTGGGAAAGATTTTTTTTGACTGCAACAAATGTTAAAGAATGACATCACAGGAGCACAGACATGGAACAGTGATTCCAGACAATTTTAAACAGTTTTCTTTATTCACAACTCAACGCTCGCTTAATCTCAGCTGGTGGCGGCTTTCGTCTGCCTCCTCCTGCCTGTTCCAGGGAACCAAACACAAACGCCACATGTAAGAAGCGACGCTGCTGTGTCTGTGAAGAAAAAAAAAAACACCCAAAACCTCCGTTTGTGAAATCTCGTGGCATCTCAGTTTAATTCTTTGTCCCTGGAACTGCAACTGTCTTGAAGGACAAAAAAGGGGACCGCAGACATCTAAGAATGTAACACTAAAACTTGGCTTACTTCCCAGAAAATAATCTAGCAGTGAGACTTGGAATAACAACACTTTTTATTCCGTGGCACCAGCATCCTCTCCGTTTCTGTGTTTTCACCTTTTGAACCCTATTTTGGTTCATTTTCAGTTAATCAAAGGCCTAATCCCTCTGTTAATTCTGCTAATTTGTTCCTGTACCACACAGCCACTCTTCCAAATTTACAGCCATTATGCTCCATGTTAGTATTTTAAGCTAATTACAGGCCTAATCCTAATTAGGTGTCATTTTTGTACCTACAACACAGAACAAGAATTTTCCTAAATATCACTCAACCCACTTTTGTTAATTATAGTTTTACTGAATGGTGACATTCTTTGGACCAGAGACCTACTTTTAAATGCTTTTTTGCTACATTGCCCATGTAATACACTAGAGTTTAATTTCTGATGTTCTGCTGAGCACAGTGTTGCATAATGTACATTTTCTCGTTCAATAATTCAGCGTTGACGTTTACATGGATATGTTCGACATTTTAGTTCTTATGCAGTGTCTGCAGACAGGGAGTGGAGATGCAGTACCTTGGAAAGGCCATGCAGCTGCTGGCACATGCTCACTGGCTGATGTTGGGACTAAACTTTTGACCTTTCGGTTAAAAGCCCTCCTGTCTCCACCTACCCTCCTGCTCCAAAAACACATCTATTATCATTCTCATGCTGTCGTCTTGCACTACACAAAGAGGAACGAGGTACTGTGCTATACTTACACAATGCACTGCAGATTATGTTAAACGAATTACCAGACACAGTAAGATGTTACGCTGCCATTAGATTTTAATGCTTGATTCTGATGCAGTGACCTTTAACTGTGATGGCACATCTCTCCTTTTCATAGTGGTAGAGTAGTTTTTTTTTAATTATTATTATTTTAATGAAATTATACCAAACCTTTGCATTTAAAGAGCATACTGCCCCCAAAGAATAAGAATAAGCATTTTAATTGCCTGCATGTCAGAAAGCCTACTCCAACACAAATAAAATAAAAAACAAATATAAACATCCTGCTGAGTAAGAGCAGCCTCTGCATTGCATTGCATTGGGGGGTGGGGGTGGGGTAATTAGTCTCCATATTATATAATATTCGACAACTGCAAGAGACGGAGCACATAATTGCTCACTTATGTGTTGTGATTTACTTGCTTGCTCACAATTGTTGCCTTTTCTGTTTCTGTTTGTGATTTTCATCTTGTATAGTGCTCAAAACACAAAATGTTTTGTAGCTGCACCACGTTTAAGTTCATTAGTTGCTTCGACACCAACTGATTATATTTCAGGTGAAAACTGAACGCATGGTCCGTTGTGCAGCATTTCCTACAGGCTGCTGTAGAATACTCTGTGCTACAGATTTACTTGGCATTCTTCACACTACTTAGGGATGCTAAACCTGCTTTGCCAGGGGCCAGTTTTTTAAGCGTTACGGCAGGTCAGGGGTCAGTTAATGAACAAAGAAAAATCTTTTAGTGAAAATTCAGTGAAAATGAGGGTTGGTCCTCAATGACTGAGTCTAAAGAAATTAAATTAATTTCCATTATCTAATGAAATTAATAAAAAAATTACCAAACTATATTAGTCTGACACAAGAACTGACAGTAAACCTAAGAGACGAGTAATTTATTTCGCTGTATTTAATAGCTGCTGGGAACTGGTTTTTGCTACAGTTGAACACATTCTGCTAACAGAACTTTGTTTCTCTGCTAGCATGGATAGACACCATGCTATTGCTAAGCTAGCAAAAAATCCAGAGTGGCGTTGAAGCTGAGTAAATGGCGACCCCAGCCTAGCAGCCGGATCTTGAGCTTCAACAGGTAACAAACTGATGAGCGGTTAGACTCGAGCCTCCGTTTGTACTTGTTTATCTTCTGCAGTGAAGTTTCGGTTTGCTGGTTTTCATCTTTGCCTTTGTGTTGGCAGCTTTGTGTTCGAAGCTAAACGCTAAAGGAAAGATCGTCTGCGTGTCCTCATTAGGAAATACGTTTTTGTTGTATGTCCTGGGACTGTAGCCTACAGGTTTATATTGTTCCATCCATCCACTTCCACTTATCCTTTTCAGCCTATCCCAGCTGTCTTGCTGCGAGAGGCAGGGTACACCCTGGACAGGTCGCCAGTCTGTCGCAGGGCTAACACATATACAGAGACAACCATTCGCACTCACATTCACACCTATGGGCAATTTGCAGTTTCCAATTAACCTATCCCCACTAAGCGCATGTCTTTGGACTCTGGGAGGAAGCCGGAGGACCCGAGAAGAACCCAAACAAACACGGGGAGAACACGCAAACTCCAGAAACTCCAGCCTGATGGTGGGATTGAACACAATGGGATTGCCTCTGGCTGTGAGGCAACAGTGCTAACTACCGTGCTGCTACAACTGGTAATTAGGAGAAGATGCGTTTTGTTCATTTTACATAGAAACACTAAAGCAATCTAATGTCTTTGATATGTTGCTTAGCGATGGTGGTGCCAGTGAGAATAAAGAAGAGAATCAATAAGGAATCAAATTGATAAGTGATATCAATGATGGATCGCTAAATTCGGATCAATTCCCATCCCTACTTAGTCAGAAAATGGTCATCAGTCAAGTGAAACTCGTTCGGCACCCTGGGTACATATGGAGCATAACTGCATTATAATATAATTTTTTTTAAACATTAGAACAATGCTGTTAGCACATCACCCAAGAATCTTTCTGAATAATTTAAAACAACAAAATATACCAATCTGTTTGATGGGATCTACAAAAGTCTGCCATTGATCGCCAGAACTCTACCAACAGGAGATACGATGATGTTGCAGCAGTGTTCAATTATTACAAACTTCACAGTAACCTTTTCCACTGATCGCCGTGGGTCAGTCACACAAAAAGCTCCAGTCATAGACAACAAATATGTAGCAGTGGAAATTCACAGTTTCTCTTTTTCGTGGAGCCCCCACACTGGTGGCGGTAATCTGTTGTCTGGAAGGTCATCCCGCTATGAGACAGAGAAACAGACTAAAGTTACAGCTGCCGGGCACCCAGTGATACAGAGGTGAGATATAAACCTCCCCCCCCCCCCCCCCCAACTCAAATCTCTCTATGTGAAAGACTTCTCACCCCTGTCCTGTGTGTATGTGTGTGTTTGTGTATTCCCCCCCAGGTATGTGTGTGATAAGCCATAGCCTGAAGGCCTTCTCCTCAGCTCTTATCTCCCTGACAGACGCTACCCTTGCGTGGCCGCGGCCCCAGCAGTCACTCCGAGGGCGCAAAAGCAGGGTTCGTTCTCAGCTTTCTGGAAGTTTTTATCAGATCTTTGTGGCTTTGTTTTTGATTGTCCAGGAAAATAACACACACACACATAGACAATATATATATATATCTGCAGATAAGGCCTCTGCCTCCAATTCTTTGGTACTCATTTTTGGGAAATTGAGCTCAACTGTAAAATCATTTCAGAGTGAAAATGAAACTCATCTAGATTAAATGACTCCCTGTGTTACTGCCAAGATTCATCTGAGGTGTTAGAAAAACACAAGTGATAGGAGATCAGTAATTAGGAAGTCTGAAAGTCACAGTGAAATCATAAATGAATTTTCACATCACAGACATTAATTATCCTTGATTACGTCGAGGATATGAACAAACTGCGTTTTGCTCTTATTTCCTTGTATTTAAACTTTTTATCCGTCTCGCTTTTCCACAGTTTAGAAAAATCAAACAATTTCACAGCTTCTCTGGAGCAAAAATAAAGACGAGTCTCAGCTGTGGAACGACCTGGCACAAAAGATCAGTCACTTTTAAAGACTTCCTGTTTCTGTTCTGCTCTTTCTTGCTGCCTTGTAAAATGTTTTTTATTTTATATAAAGCACTTTATGACAAGTGCGATCTCCTCGTTAATGCTCCCTCTCTGTGTCCTTTAACATCGTATTTTTTGTTTTCGGTGAACAAAAAATGTGTTATTATTTTAGGCACATCTTGCTCTGGGAGACACATTTCTTAACCAAGCTGTCTTGCAGCGGAGCTCCGGCAGCTCTGTTTGGTTTTTTTTTTACTTGCAATTTTGACAGAAGCAGTGATAAATCACAGCTGTATGTTTTGAAGCAGACAGGCCAGTCACAGACAGGTCGGGATAATAATAAGGTAACAACAAAGAAACTGCAAGGTGCACAAATTTACACAAACTACTTGGAGAAGAAATGACACCAAGCTAAATCATCCAACGGGGAAACCTCACTGAAGCAAGCAAAGTATTTCCTTACAAAATAATATATGTATTTAATTACTGAACACTACCACAGATTGCCATCTCAGTCACTCAGTTTTCCAGGTTTGTAAAGCAGTAGGCAATTATCTAGTCCAAGCACAAACCAGAACTGAACTCTTCATCCACACCTCCCACATCTACAAGATGTTTTCCAGGAAGGCGTGTTGTTCTTTTCCACGCTATAGTTTTATACCCTCGGGTGCAAATTAAGTGAAACTGAATCAGCTTAATCAAGGCATGAAGATCAGATAAGATCTTACTAGAAGAAGTCTAAACAGGCGGCCTTTCCCTGTATGCTAGTGCAGCAAGACATCCGCTATACAGGAAGCCCCAAAGAGCTGGAAAGACAGTTAGCTAAAAATGTAAGTCTTTACTTTCTGCGAGAATGAATTCAGTCTTAGAAATACTTTAGACTTATTGACTTGTGATGCATTGTGTATCACATACTGCAGAGATACTCCTCTGTACAGTTACGAGAGCCAAAGATACATGTGGCACTAAAGAGAGAGGCTAAAGTTCGGGCATTGATCTTTCGTTTTTCTGTTTTCTGAAATGGTTAAATAATGTATCAACAGACTGATCAGCAACAAATTATTGGCAATTTTGATAGTCAATTAATCTGCTGAGGTGTATTTCACTGTGTACGCCGCCTCGTCTTATTCTTCAGTATACTAATTGCATTTGGCACAAATGATCCCCCATGCACCTTTTAAGGGGAGGCATGCTACAATGACGTTCTGAGGGCATTAGTTTAAAATCAGAAGACAGAGGCTGTGGTAGGACAGCAACAATGGACTGGGCTTTCCCCAAAATGGCAGCTTATCTAACGAGGTTCGTTGATGACTAATGATCGCTCTGAAAATCCTGTCGAGGCTGTTCCATTTTGCCAATGGGTGAGTCCTGAGTTGCTCCCATATTTATTAGCTGCTGGAATAAAATGTGTGTTCTCGTTGTTAATAAAGTCGGAAGAGCCACAGATAAAGTCTTTGCTGGAGCGTCTTCCTCTCTTCTTGTTTTCTGTTATCTTTGTGGATGATGATGATGATGATGATGATGATGATGATGATGATGATGATGATGATGATGATGATGAGAATAAAACCAAGCTATTCGAAGTCTCGCTGGTCACTGAGACTCATGGAATAAAAATGTTCAGTATTTTTTTACGTTTCATTTTATGGGGTGTGTGTGTGTGTGTGTGGGGTGTGTGTGTGTGTGGGGGGGGTGGCATATATTTTTACATGGCCAACTGCGCAGTAATTTTGCAGTGCGATGCATCACAGCATTGAAGGGACTAATTTCCAAGGTCGAACAAAAGGCCCTTTAAATCATTATAAAAAGACGTACGACTTTTTTCCAAGGCTGTTGTTGAGATTAATGTAACATTTGTACGGTATGCATCTTTAATATAAAACACTATTACAACAATCCCTTTGCTTAACCTATTCCTAATCTTTGAATATCTGTGACTCATTAAGCTTGTACCGAGGTTAACCCGGGCTTTATGTCATAGAGAGTTGGTGCCAGCGTTTTCCCCTATGGCTAGATCGTCTGATTGTTTTATGCACAGAGCGCCATGGTCCAATTTGTCTGTGTGTGCACGTGTAAAACATTGTTGTGTATGTGATGTGTCTGCACAGTGAGCATGTATCTTTCCAGTGGACTGCTATCTCACTTGCTGCAGGCGATCCAGGAAATGCTTCTCCACTGGTCCACTCAGATGTGACTGTGTGTATAAATGTGTATAAGGGTGTGAATATGAGGGTGTGTGTGTGTGTGTGGTGAACAGCAACAACTGCCCCCAGCCCACTGCCAGCTGGACTCCCCCATGAAAGGACTTTTTTGTATGGGGGGGTGTGGGAGGTGGAGTGATGGGCTGAGGGATAGAGGACAGAGGGGGTCACAGCCTCCTGCCAGCTCACTCTTTCAGACTGGACTAGAAGCCATCAGAGTTGTAAGAGGACTTTCCTGCCACTTTCCTCCTGCTGTTACCTCTGTTTGTGCCTCCCCATCACAGCGCCCTCACCCCAAACACTTGCCTCTATCTCGGTTTTGAACCCTTCTGCAATCACGCTGTCTTTATTCTACTGCCCACCCCAACTCATACCCCCTGCCCCCAAGCCAATCTTTTTTTTTCTCCTGCCAATGCTGTCTCCCACTCTCCTCTCTGGGCATGGTGCACTGGGCAGATCCAGCTGGCGCAGTGGCAAGCCATGCATAGCTGGCATCATGTGCATGTTGACGGATGGGATGCAGGGTGGGGCTGGAGTGTGGATGTTTAGTTGTGTGTATCAGTCTCTGCGGATATTGGGTGGTGGGGGGGGGATGCTCTACATACTTGACTCTCATCAGCGAAAAACAAAAATCTCGAGCTATATGACAGCAACGTTTATTCCTGAGAGCTTAAGATGGATGTGTGTGGGTATCCTTGTTTATTATGGCTCTTAAAATGCCTCCAAGTAGTTCAAGCTCTTTTTTCAACTCGCCTTGACCCCCCCCCCCTTCCTTCCTTCCTTCCTTCCTTTCTCCATCCCCTTCCTCCTTTTCCCCTCGCCTCACTTCCCTTTTCCGCATCACCGTGGTCTTTCTTATACAATCCATCCAGACTGCATATAAAACATGAAGCTCAAAAGGTAGCATCTTGTCCAAGGCAAGTCACTTTCCCATTTCACAAGGGACTATAGTTTATAAAATAGCATCGCTTGGAAATAAGTACTGCACTATTGAGAAAATCACCAGGAAAATCTTTACGGAGGTCTTAAAGTGAGAGGTAGTTTGGTTTTCTCATAGACTTCACAATTTGAAGAAACGCAGATTTAAATCACTTCAGACACATTTCCAGAATCACGTCAGTCTTTTATATACAGCCAGTGCTACCGCAATACAACTCGTCCCCATCCGTCCCCAAAGCAGGCTGTGGGACATCACGACATGTGACGGCTGCTTGACGGCAGCAGAAAAGCAAGACAGCGTGATGCTTTCATCTACCATTTAACAGAACAGAGGAAAAGATGTTAACAGTTCTCAGCGGGGAAATTAGCAGGGCGTTGTGAGCCCGTGTACACAGAGTGCCTGGGATATTAACTGTTACATTATTGGAAGCCGGGGGTCTTCCATGCCAAACGGTTTACAACTCATGCTGAGAGACTGGAACTGGCTTCTGCCACAAGTGGCAAGTGGTGAATTTGTAATAATAGAGTAAAAGCTGCAGAACAACAATCAGGATCACTTTGATTTAATGATGCATAATCCATGATGTCTAATACATTTTGTGACAACAGTCAATGAAACAGAAGTGCTGTAAAAGTTCTTTAAATATATCTATACATATAATCAGCCCGGAGTCACAATAAACTAATGTGACGTTTTCTGTATAGCACAGCTTAGCTGCAAACCACAGTTTAATTCATTATGGCTCCAGCCTCCACAGCATTCGATAACTGCGCTGACCTCTGATACCGCCGACCTCGTTGGTGAAAGGGTCACTTGTAATGATGCACTTCCTCAACTAAACCTGTAGCTTGAGCTGAACTAATTGGCTCAATAAATGCATGTTGATGCGGGTCACTACAGAGAAGGCACACTTTAATGCCAAAAATGTCTCAGAGCGAGGTGTAATTGTTGAATGATTGGATGAGGTTTACTGTGAAGCTGTATAAAATGAAAGGCCCGT
Organism: Pelvicachromis taeniatus; assembly: GCA_015108175.1. NCBI lineage: Eukaryota > Metazoa > Chordata > Actinopteri > Cichliformes > Cichlidae > Pelvicachromis > Pelvicachromis taeniatus. Next base: position 14,134 of record VURO01013004.1, read on the forward strand.
AGGAACACCGAG
>VURO01013007.1:7741-29603 GCA_015108175.1 Pelvicachromis taeniatus
AATTAAAGATTTTTTTTTTCCCAGGAAAAAAAAAAAAAAAAAAAGGTGATTTAAGACAAATGAGTCACTCATAGCACAGTACAGTACACCCACATATGTGTAAACAGACACACACACTTTCCCCGAGGAAAATAAGTTGGGTGAGAGGAGGGTTCTTACTTGTCCCACTCGGTCATCTCCTGGCACATTCTTTGGATCTCGCCTAACTTGGGTTGTGTGGTGACCTGTGTGACGCCTTTCACATTGACGCCTTCGAGAAATACTGCACCCTGGGAAGATAAAAGAAGAAAAGCAGAAGGCTAAACTTGGAATGAATTTTAAGAAACATTTATTCCCTCCCACACAGAGAAGAAAAACACGTTGAGTGCCGGTGATACTTTTCCAAACAGCTGCCTCTTTGTCTTATCAATCCCTGTGCGAGACAACAGGTACAAATATTAAAAAGCCTGCTTTCGCTCCTTTCTATTTCGAAAGTTATTTTCACTTTAATTATTTCGAGAATCAACATTTCGCTCTGGATCAACTCTCTTTTCCCAGTATGAGTGATGGAAACAGATGCAGGGTTTTTCCTGGCTCAAAGTAAGCCTGTGGGGGTCGACTACGTACATAATCACAATTGCCCTGCATAAAGATATGGCAAAAGGTCTGTGTTACCTTATTTATGAGAAGTCTGCAATTCCCGGTTATTTGTAGGGAACCCATGAACAAAAAGCATGATTTCACATAACCATGTGTTGATGAAGGTTTGTGCTACATGCTTTAATAAATAGGAAATTCTATTTAATATACTTAATGTTACAACAGTTATTAAATTATGACTAAAGGGTAAAAAAACACAAATATAAAGAAAAATATTTATTTATTAGACTTTATTAATGTACATGTACTATCTCTCATATGTTCTAAACTCTTGACAGGCTCATACCAGATGACCTTGTAATGGTCTTGTAAGGCGAAGCAAATTAGAGCACAGGACATCTGAAACTAAAGTTAAATCAGAGCTTTATTTTGAAAGACTGGCTCAATATCACATATAATAATGTGTTTATAAGATACAACTGCTTGTCATTAAATCTCATCTTCTTTCTCCCTTGTTTTGTGTTTTGCCCTTGATACCGATGTGCTCTCCTTATTTCCTTTCTCTTTCCCCTCATCTTCCAACTGGTTGCAGCAGATGGCTGCCCGAGCCTGTTTCAGCTGTAAGGCTCTTCCAGTTAAAAGGAGTTCTTCCTTCCCACTGTTTCCAAGGTCTTCTATTAAGGAACATCTGCTTGTTGGGGTTTTAACATAAATACTTTAAAGTCTTTACCTTACAATAAGTTTCTTGAGACAACTGTTTTCTTGTAGGACATTTTAAGTTGTTTTTTTTTTTCCCCTTGTTGTCTCCTGAATGGCTCTGTTAAAGTATGATGTACCAGGTAGCTCTGCTTTGTTGATCTGATTGGTCAAAGTAAGCTTGTAATGGACAGATGGCTAATATGGTCCAATATTTTGCCTTATATATTATTTTATTTTTAGTGTCTGCCTTTTTCCCCACACTGTTCAAAAAGATAACTTCCCAGATGGTTCTGTGCAACAAACCATCTGCGAATCAGGTTAGACAAGATGTCTCATATTTCACCTAAAAAAGTCTCAGCAAAAGTTGTTTGAGTTTCTGATTGGGTAAAGGGAATTTAAAAACAGCCTTTGAAAGGTTAATAATCCAATCCAACCCAAAAGAAGCAACAATAAGTCACACACAGTTTTGAGTTGATGAAGACTTAAAATTAGACTGGAAAGTTAATCAACGAGTGAAAGAACTAGAATTAAATTTTTAGCTACGAATGGAAAATTATTTGATTTAAGCTCATTTTTATATTTGCCAAAACAAACACTCGTCCATTATGAGACAATGTTTGATTCTAGCCTAATGGTGGCGATTATAACCACAGGAAGGGGAGTAAAACATTACTGGTGGCAACAATCACACTGATGGGTTTGTAACGCCCCAATATCAGACTCAAACACTTACTTTATAATACTATATCCTAGGGGAGTAAGCAAACATTTTGATTTCAAAGTCAATGTGTTAGAAGCAGGGAAAATGGGCAAGCATATGGATTTGCTTATGCAGATTGTGTTGAGGGTTTCCAGTCTGCAAAGGTCACTGTCTATCACAAATGGTCCAAGGAAAGAACAGGAGGAACTAACAGTACTGAAAAGGCCAATCACAGTAGCTGCTGGCTCCAACAACACAAGCATAATTACATTTCTAGTGAGGTGCAGGTCAGGACGTATTGTGTGGTTTCAGAAGAATTTGCCATTATAACTTGCATATGGTGAAGATTTAACAGAGAGGTGTAATGCTGTAGCCTTGATATGATCGTCTCAAGCATACAGCCCCACCCACTGGCTATTCGAACCTTCTGCTTGTGAGCGACAGCCAATCAGGATGGCCTTATAGAAGGAGTTCGAACATTTTGCTTCAAACAGTGAATGAACTGAGGGGCTGCACAAACATCCTGTTTATAAAATAAACAGTATTATTTTGACCTTTGAGTCCCTCAAAGTTCCTTGAAGAAAAGAAGTATTGAACTGCGATGACCACAAAAGGCCTCGATTAATTTAATTCAAATTAGTTTCATTTCTACACTGGAAATATCACCAGAGCAATTGTTTCAATTCATTCTCTATTTTGAGGTAAAGATGCTATAATAATATAGAGAAAACCCTACAATCAAATAACCCCCCTTTCAGCAAGCACTTTGGCAACAGTGGGAAGGAAAAACTCCCTTTTAACAGAAAGAAACCTCCATTAGCACCAAGCTCAGAGGCAGTCATCTGCCACAACTGGTTGGAAGTGTTAAGAAGTTAACAAAATACTGTGGTAAAAAAATTAGTCAAAACAATATCAGACTGTTATGCAAAGCAATGAACTGTGTAGTAATATATATAACAAACAACATCATGAATTTTGTTTGAATTTTGATTTTACCAAGAGCGGCAATTTTTACCAGTTTGGATCAAAAACAAAGGATCGCCTCAATAACTTGTCCAACGAAGAGAGAAGTAAGCAGCAACTATAGACAGATTAATTTATTCTGTCATATCATTGATCATAGCATTGATCATTTGCTGGTTCCACTGTGGTCATTTTATGATGTCTGCCTGGCTGTGAGATACTAAATTACTTGTGCTTTGGAAGACTTTGGACAGCTGCCCAGAGACAACACGGCTTATAATAACGCATTAAACTTTAACAATAGTTAATTAACTGATTTAACCTAATTAACTGATCAAGACAATAACTTGATTAGCAAAAGATAATGAAGTAATTATTTGGTATCGTTTTAGCTCATACAGTTCAAAACTGTGGAAATATATTTATATATCTCATGTTTCCACTGAAAGTTGATATATTTTAACAGTAAGTACCCGCCTCCCCTTAAGGAAGTATTTTCTCAAGTTTATGATCAGCTATATATCCATGCTAGTTCTTAAGTGCATAGCAGACAGGAATCTAATTTAGCCTTCCCCCTAGATGTCTTTGACCTAAGTGGAGAAACTTTAATAACAGCTGGAGACTGTAGGTCTTGTTGTGCTCTGCACCCACACTGATTCTGGAATTGAGGCACACGAATAGATTCTCCACCTGCTTCAGGTTCTGCTTGGGATAACGTTCTGGCTCGCAGAACAGAACTGCTGTTTCCAGCTGTACTCCCAAGACAGTGTAGTTGGATGTGTCCAACTGTGGGAAGAGATCCTCTCAGAATCTCAGAGAAAGAAGCTGAATAACATTCAAGAACCAACACAACAACTACCTGGCCAGTGAGCCATCCGGTAAAGAAAAAGCAAGACAGAAAGGGCCAGGGCAAGCAAGGAAGCAGGAAATGATTTTTCAAAAGTAGGAGCGTGGGTGTGAGGGGTGCGGTTCTTCTGGAAAACTGATTGTGGATTAAGTCTCTCTATAAGAATATGCCAAAACGAGTCAAAAAATATCTTTAAGTGGCTTACCCATTAAAATCTACGTATAAAGAAACTGTACAAATGTTTGATTCTTCAAAACATCTTCCTGATCATGACAGCCACATAGCCGCCGACTAGTCTGACTGCGAAGCGGTTCCTCCTCTCTCCTCTGGACCTCGCTTCTGCTGTATCATATTCTCAAATATTAGATTTGGCCCCATTCAGGTTGTCAGTGAGCTCCGTGTGCAATAAAAGTAATAAACAGATGTTCTGCTGTTGTAATTTGAACAAATGTTTCACACCAATAAATATGTTTTTAATACTTTGCACCATACGAGTGCCACTTCTGTCTTTTCATTGCCTCTACACTGGCTGCTACTCGTCTTGTTGCACCATTTAGATTTAGGCTTCTTATACAGTCACTTCCTTGAAGTACTCTGAAGCATTAGATCAATGTAAACAGAAGGAAAAACAAATTATAAAGCAAGAGGAGATGATTCAAGGTTTCTAATTTCTCAGAATGGCATTGATGAATACTTTACATTAGCACTGCCAGGCAGCTTTTATCTAATCAAAATTACACCTCTGTCAGCAGCTGAGAAGATGGAAAGTGTAATTTTCTCTAATTTTAAGCATCAGATTTATTGGATTCAGCAACAGATTTACCGGATTATTATATACTTGTGCCTCTTAAAAAGGAGGCCTCCCTGTAGACCCCAAAATCACCCTGTCATGCAGCAAAGGGATCAACACATTTTCTACTTAAGAGTCCATTTCCTGGAACACAGAGGCATTACCAGTTTTAGCTTCTCTTTCTTCCGCTTGCCGGGCGCCGACCCAGAGGAGCTGGGGCCCGACTCCTGGCCAACCGCGTTGCCATCATCGTCCACTTCCCCATCATCGTCGTCAAAGCACCATTCTGGCAGCTCGGGGGCAGATGGTGTGTCCTCCTCGTCACCATAGCGACGGAAAAGCTCTTTGAGGTAGTCTCCCTTGTAGATCCCCGGGGCCCGAGCCTGGGCAAAAGCAGCCACCGCTGCCTCGATGCTGATAAGAACGAAGAACAGACAGAGGACATCTTTTTTTTTAAAAACAGCTAAGTTAAAAAACCCTCAGACTAGTTTCAAGTCGACCAAACCATCACTAAAGTGGGTGAAAGATATGGATATATAGATGGTTTTCTGTACAATAAAGTGGAATTTTTACATGGTGTAGAGGCACAATATTTATACCAGGGTGTCTAAAGCAGAAGCTCTGATTAAACCAAAAGGGAAACAACAACAAAAAAAACCCTGAAATATTTAATTTGCTTTATTTTCCTTAGTGTTATGATCATTTAGTGTCTCTTAATTTATAACTAATAATCTATAACTAGACTTCAGTATGTTGCTGGTACCATGTGTGAGAGAGGGGTGGAGTAGTTAATGTACCATAAAAGAGAAGATAGAGAGCTGATTTTAACCAACAACAAATGTTTCCAAATGAGTGTCTGTGTAAAACCCATGATGGAGGGACGGCAACCAGCTGTCTTGACTCGAACAGCAGCAGCAGCTGAGTTACAGCTGAAGCACACAACAAAAAGCAGAGGCCACTTCATTTCAAAGGCAGGGATGGAGGAACACTTAAAAAAACAACACTTCGGAGAGGCTGACCACCCACCTTCCTTCAAGTAATCACCCTCAGGAATAAGCTGTACGGAGATTTTTGCTACCACTTTAAATAAAATGTCAGACCGCATTTGCAATCAGTCAAGGCAAAAAAATGAAAACACACACGCAACAGCTCCAAACTTTGGACTTTTTTAAACAAAATATATTCAATCGTTTCAAGTTTGAAAGACCTTTTCACAACAGAAAGTGCAGTTTGATTGTTAAACACATCTACACGTGGGCTTTAATGAGTAGTTATTAAAAGGCCCTTAGTTTAAACTGTTGGTTAGGGGTATGAAAACTCATGTTTACCTTGTAGTCACATAAAACCATCAAAAAACTAAAAAGCATAAAGATGTTATTTTACAAAAATGACTTACTTGGGGTTGAAAACTAGGGAAGCAGATATTCTAATAATCAAAATATAATTGAATCCACTTTACACGAGTATTTGCTGGTGTCAGGTTCTAAAAGAGGAGCTTAATCTGTCTGATTCTGAGATTAAAGCTGTTAAAATTGTCTGAAAATACACACATGACACAGTTAAATGTGAAATTCTTTGATGCAAATAATGGTGACCTTGAAACACAACAAAGCAGGCTGTGTAATGCTTGGATTTGGCAAAAACATCAATGTATTTCAAAGCAGACCCTTCAAATAGCTGAAAATTAAGCAGGTCTGGTTCCGACCTGTGTGCCTAGACGGGAGGTTGAGGGACTGCATGCCAACTATTCTGACTAAAGGTGAAGGAGAGGCTTTTAACCTTTGTCTTGTATGCTCAAGAACTGCAAAATTGTCTGTTCTCAAGAACAATCTCTGCTAGGAATAAAAATTTTAGGGTGACTGTGAAGAAGAAGAAAAAAAAAATCATTATTTCTCAACTCAGAATTAAACCTGCTTTAAAAAAAATAAATAAATAAAACTGCCTCATTTACCAGACAGTAGACATTCCTGCACAGAGCTATTACCTCCATTTAATCACAGAACTGCTGATTATATTACATGCTAATACTGTAGCATTTATTGTGCACTAAATATGCAATGTTATTTTCCTTTTGGATATAGTAATTTTTTCCCAGAGGATGTATAATTATTGAACTGGCAATAGCTGATGTGGATAGAAAACAAATAATAATAAAAAAAAGAAAAACACAATCATAACACACGTGAGCGAGATTTAAAACCACTCAACATTACATGCAGTAATAGACATTAAAAAGGCCCATTGTTGTTACTTATCTTCCAACACGTAATAGTGGATGACAGCTGTAAATGTTCTCAGGATATTCATTTCACAGGAAGTAGTGGGTGGTGGGAGGGTGTTCATTCCAGCCTCCATGTCTGCAGCTTCCAGGGATTCTGCTATCACAGACTGCTGCTCCACCTCTGACAAAAGATGCATCCTCGCCCCTCCTGCTCAGCTGCTGCTAAATTATTTATCTCGGCTGCTCGGTCACTCAAAACCAGCCAGCCTCTTTGTAAAGCTTTTTTTAGACTGGTAGTGACAGAGTAACCTCTCTTGCAGTCACACACACATGCTGAGAAGAAGATGGGAATATCAGCTTAAAAAAAAAAAATACTGATACGGTCGGGAGAGTGAAACCAGAGTAACACTGGTGGGAGCTCCATGTTGCGGGGTTTGTGTTGTCATGCAAGACGACTGAAGATTGTGAGACTGCCCTCCCAGCAGTGTAAGTGATTGAAGCGTGTCAGCCCTTACCTCCAGTCCATCTTCTCCACCAGGTACGCACATATCAGAAAGCCTGTCCGGTTGAAGCCATGCGTGCAGTGAACACCTTCAGGAGAAAGACAAAAATATACATGCAAACCTTTCAAAAACTCCACCTCAGGTTTACACAGTATATTGTTTTTCTGTCACTGTTGTTTTCAAATAAATATTATATTTGCATTTTTTTTTTTTTAATGATTGAATAGAGTTTTTATTTCCATTTCACACAGCTTTCCAACTTTTTGGGACGTGTGTGCCGTCACCTTAATCTACGCTCAATCAATTCGACATGGCATGTTAAGAGCGAGACCCCCTTATTTCAACAGCCAAGCCATTCGGCACAATTTCATCCAATGTAACCTCTCTCACATCAATAAACCCAGCTCGCCTTTGAGATACACCGAGGCTGACTGGATGTTTTGAGGAGGGGCATTAAGTCACACACAAAGGACTCACAGGCAGATCCTTTTCTTCTTAGAGGGGGGTCCTGCCTTTATATCTACATCAAAAATTTGACACCAGCCATTGCATGCACAGAAAAGACCCAGAGATTGATGAAACATTCAGGGAATGGAAAGCGCATGAAGAAGAAAAAAAAAAAAAAGGAGAGAAAATTATGCTTTTTCAGAAGAAAAGATTCTGGAACTGAACCCTCCACATGTGCTAAAAAGCACTCTCAAGATTGTAGTCATATTTGACAAAAATCCTCCTAATTTGCGACAAACTGACATTTATTCAGTAAATTCCAAAGCGAGTGCACACAGCGGGGTTTAAAAAAAATATATAAAAATACTTCTGACTCGTATGTCAACCTGTATATTAGGATGTTTGCCTGGCAACGGCAGCGATAACAAAGACAAACGTCAGCGGACCGAGATCACATTTAACAGACCAATTGTCTAATTTGGACATGTGTACTGTGGAGAAAACAAAGCCTAATCACCAGCTGGCTAAAGGCAGGAGAGTGCTGAGATGACATTCACACATTCTGCTCTGATGTTCGAGCAGTCTGATTTACAAGTCGGGCAGCAGTTACAAGTTAAGAGCAAATGTGGACAGGACGAGGTGTAAGAGAGCACCCTGCTGCCGATAGCATAAAAGTGCAGCGTCATTACCCAGACTTCGGCTGATACGTATCCCCTAGGCTAGCCTTCAGGCAAAAGGACATTACAGACCAATACCACTACAATAGATGGAGATAACTTTTTTTTATTCCTCACTAAAAAACATTTATACGACAATTGAGGAAATAATGTATCCCACTAGAACAATCCTAAGACTTCAAATAAAACAATAGGTAAACTCCTTTTTGGGTGTAGTGCATATCAGGTACTATTATGTAAAAATGTAACATACAGCAAGGTGTTTCAGCACAACTGTAAACACAGGCCTGATACAGATATGCATGCAATAAGCCAGCCAGTATCAGCGTAAGCTTAATTTAAAGGCAAAGAAAGGTGCTCCTTCCTTAGACGTGTGTTTAAGCCTATCCATTAACTGTGTCTACACTCAGCTTGAAACCAAACACGTAATAACTTCATTTGTTACAATCTGCATTAAAAATTAGAATAACTTGTTTTGAGCTCACAATAACAAGCTGAAGAGCTACACAGAAAAAAAAAAAAATCTAGTTCAAACAAAAAGGGAAAAAAAACCCTTCCCACACACCAACATCTACATCGCTCCCTTTTAGCTCAAATCTATTTAGCCAAGGTGCTCATTGATATTCCTTCACCTATAAATCACCTACACAGTGTTCACTGGGAGATGAGTGTTGTTTGCGATATGCAACTCCTCCACAAGCTGACAAAATAGTGACTTGCACAGGACTGCATATTTTAAAAATGTGCAAAGACACTCCTTGTGCGGGCTGAACATGGCGCTACTGTGCAGACATCAGAAGAGCACTAGTTGTACTGGGAAGCTGTTTGATATTTGACATGAGTGTACGAATGTGTTTGCTGAAATCTGAAACGGTGAAAATATATTCTGACAAGACCTCGCTCCAATTTGCTTTTAACCAATCCTGGAGTAATGCTGCCCTCTGCTGGACACAAAAGATAATGTTACCAATCAGCCAATCACACAACAGCACTTCAATTAATTTATTGTATCTAATGATCAAGATGAATCATTAAAGCTTAAACTGAACTGACGAAAGGCGATTTTAGTGAATTTGAACGAGGCATGGTTGGCGATGCCTGACGGGCTACTTTTGAGTATTTCAGAAACTGCTGATCTAGGGGAATTTTCCCGTGCGACTATCTGTAGGGTTTATGGTCCGAAACAGATGCACTATCCCGTCAGCAGCAGCTCACTGGCCAAAATGCCTTGTTTATGTCAGGGGACAATTCTTCAAGCTAATGTGAAGGCAACAGTAACTCAAATAACCAGTAGCTACGTATGCAAAAGAGCATCTCAGAACACACAACAATCCAAACACCGAAGCAACAGAAAACCAGAGCGTGTGCTAATCCTGTTAGTTAAGAACAGGAAATGAAGGCTACAATTTACACACTCACCAAAATCAAAATTGCACACGAGAAGACTAAAAAAAATATTGTCTGTTCCGAGTATGAGATAGGGTCAGAATTTAGAATAAACAGCATGAAAGCATGGCTCCATCCTGCTTTTTATCAGTGGTTCAAGGCTGATAGTGGTAATGGTGTAGGAGACTCACACAGCTTAGCACCAACGATACACCTGAGTATTGTTGCCGACTATGTCCATCCCTTTGTAACTACAGTGTACTCATCTTCTGATGGCTGCTTCCAACAGGATAATTTACCATGAAAGTACAAAGAATTCACTGTACTCAAATGGCCTCCACAGTCACCAGATATCGATCCAATTGAGTGCCTTTGGGATGAGGTGGAACAAGAGATTTGCCTCAGTGATGCAGTCCAATATTTTCCAGCAGCTGTGTGATGCTAACATTTTAACATGTACCCGAAAAAGAAAAAAGAAAAAAAAATCAACTAAGAAAGGCGGTTCTGAATGCAAAAAGGGGCTCTAACCCAGGACTAGCAAGGTATGCCTAATATAGTGCTCGTTGAGTGCAAATGCAGCTCATCCAAAAGCAAACCTTTGTATTGAATAACATCTATGTTATTTATGAGGAAACTATGAAGTGTTGATGTCAACTTTAAAGGGGTCTAGCGAAGTTTTCGCACTAGTATTATAATTACATAGCACTAAACTCTTAAAAAAAAAAAAACAACAACAACACAAGGACACAGTGACACTTTATTCTTTACTCCAAAATAAAAGCGTCAGTGTATGTGAAGCAGAAAGTCTCTATGTACTTTATGTGTGGGTTTTTGAAATGATGTTCAGTCATTAAGATTCATAGTGACTGGGATAAGTCATAGCCAGAGTTTGGTTATTGCTGGAGCAAAGCCGTTACAACTGCCTGACTAAATTACATGCAGTGCAAACTCATTTGCAGCACCAGATGTTTTTACACTTTAAGTCTATTTCTGTCTTATTTCATATCCTTTTGTGTGCAAAGGTGATAAACACAGCACTTAATGGGTTCCAGTCACTCTGGCATATCTGATATCTTAAGAAATGAAAAACATAGACACACTCAAAGGCTTCTCTTGGCCAAATACGAAAATAGTTTCTGGCATCATTTTCGTCAGAGAGAAAATACTGTTAAACTTTAATACTTTTCCACAATTAAGTAAACAGGATCCAAAATTATAATATACAAAAAAATGACAAGGCAAATAAAGGAATCAGGGATACTCTGTGCAAAGTGTTTAAAGATAGTGTGCTAAAGAGTTGAAAGCTTGGTTAGGATTTTATAATGTTCATCTATTTGTTTCCCAGGCACAAAAGAGCAAATAGACATCAGGGAAAGCAAAGCAAACAAATACTGGCATTCTCATTAGCTACCTGCTAAATTGTTACTTTGATGTTGGCAATGATCAGTACAAGTTTTACTCCTCCTGTTATAATACCAAGCAGTGGGAGGTATACCTTCTGCTGGTGGTACCTTCGATTCAAAAGCGTACCTGCATATCTCCATATAATTAATCTAGTCTGTGTGTTAAATTGGTGAAATCCACATGATGAAATGCTCACCTATCAAATCTGTGGGGTTCTTCTCCATGAAGTGTTCACAGAGCCTGATGAACATCTCTGTGGTCTCTTTTGAAGGACACTCCCCGTGGCTGAAAAGATACAGGACGACATTCGTATTCAGCACATTAACGTCAACAGTACTGCCAAATGATGAATTTGGACAGTTAGTTTGTGACAATGCTTTTTAATCTTACCCCTTACACTGAAGCTTCATATATTTTATCCCTTCTTTTTCAATTTCACCGCGGTCATAAAAGCGAGTCGTGTTCGTCAAGTCGACGAGCAAGCCCATTTTCACCTGAGGAGGAGAGAAACGTGCACGGTGACAGGAGGTTTTCTGTGCCACTTGAATACTTCTGTCCATGCTGAGGGTACTTACCTTTAGACTTTTTAAATAGTTGGACAGCATGCTCGGATTAAACCTGTTCTCCTCTGCAACCTGGTCGTCATATCTGGGACCTAACATCGTTTTCATTGGCAGGAATTTACCTAGGAAGGAGAAATGTAATGAATGAAACCAACATCCTGCAGTATTCGAGTATTGAAGCTATGTTGTATGAGCAGGGATAGCAGCTTTGTCCCTAACTTAATGACTCATTTTTAGGGTTAAGGCCAATAGCCTTACTTTACATCAAGTCAAATCTACAAATTCAGATAAATCAATAGAAAAATTAAAACAGACCAAATCACTGACTAACTATTTGTCAAAGTTGCATTCAATTAAGCATCAAGCAAGGGCTGTGCGATATGACCAAAATGTTTTCAGCTGGGCATTGTGTACTTGGAGTCGAGGGTTTTGACCCATGCATGAAACTATACATTTTTAGATATAAGTTCTAATGGCCGCCATTGTCCTTGTGAGTATTTATTACATGGCGTGCTGCAGGGAAAAGCCTACTCTAATGTTTGAGTCTAAGGTTTATTTTTTAGCACCTGACGGCTCTTTTTTGCTTCTCATCCATAAACTCTCTCCATACTCTTTCACGTGATTCTTGCATAAGTGGTTTAAGAGGTTTGTTGTGTTTGAGTCTGTGGTGGGGATCGGTTTGCGGCATAATTTGCAAAGAAGTTTTCTGGTCCGTGCCAGATTTTTCATAACCAAAACATGTCCATGTTACAGAGGTAGCCCCTCGTTTAGAAATAAGGTCCTCGATATGTTTTGACTGGTCCTTCTGTTTGGAGCTATCTGGTTCTGCCTCATCTTCACTGGCCATGCCTTGACTTGGTGACCCCTGATGTATATTGTCATCATTTCAATTTATTTTCAAAAGTCTCAACAGGATCTTGAGCTTTATTGTGAAAGGTTTATGTGGAAAATAAACAAGCGGACGGCGGAGCCACATGATGGTTTTACCGTCGTTATTGCTAACGAACCGACGCGTAAAAACAGTCACTTGTCCATCCATAGTGTGGTTATTTTAAATAAAAGAAAGAAATAACTTTAAGAAATTAATATAGTCACTACAGTGACCATCAAAACAATGAAAAAATATTGCCGTAAACAGCGTATTTTGCGACACAATGAAACAAATGATAGCGTATAATATGAAACGCTAGATGTTTTCATATAGTCATCCGATATATATGTCATATCGAACAGCCCTACATCAAACAGCACCCTAAGTGCATTTGTTTTGTAAAGAACTTGGTTAATAGCCAATAAAACTGTGGATCCATTTGTGTAAACTACACTGAATTTCTTAGAATAAAAGCCTGGATTAAAAAGTGCCACCAATTCCAGTTCTGCCTTCAAATAAAGCATCTGTGTAAACTGTTGCACTGTTATAAAGTTAATGCGGAGACAAGTCTGGAATTGCAGGTTTAACAGAAATGTCTTAACATCAATGATAACAATGAGGAATGGGCAAAATAAAACAGTAACATCAATACTTTTGTATAAAGTGTTAACAAAACAGTCCTGCATCACTTTGGCATGGCAGCTTAGATCAATCCACTTGCACTGTCACTTCCTTCTACTAATGTTGGGCTCGTATTCTGACATTTGTACATTGGAATAAGGAATAAATATAGAAACAGATCTATATCCACAGTCCATACTGGCACTCATACCAAGACAGTTTTATCTACGTCTATCCTTTCCACCTTTTACATCAGTCAGCTGCACTTTTAATACAGAACATAAACATAGTAATGTAGTAAAAAATTGCGCGCATTCCCAAAGTCTGTTACTGACCACTGAATTATTTAGGATATACGGTACTCAGGCTGTCTATCGCTGACCAGACCCAGGAAACACGGGTATACTTTTAGCTATGAAGTACAGCTGTCCACTACAGCTGTGTGGTGTCTTTGCTCCAAGACACTACACTCCAAGAAACAGCTTCTTTCCTTAACCTCAGTGGCTCAGGTTTTACAAAGGCAACACTACAGCTCAGACATTTTTTAGAGTGAAGGACTCGGACGTCAAAGAAAGAACGTCATTGTCAGTCTCTTGCTGTTTAACAAGTCTTTCACAGAAAACACCAAGTGAACACAGACTTACAAGCTACACAGAGTTTTGTGCAATACGATGAAAAAATTCACAACTCAGATTCAATCCAGCTACCGTTAATTAAAATGTCTAATAACTGTATGAAACTTGGGGAAGGTGAATGCTCGGACACTTTGGTTGACTTTCTCAGCTATTTTAGGATCTTAAAAGAAACCTGAAGCTCAAAAACAGGTGTACCAACTGATGAGTGCATACAGAGAAGAGAAGAGAAGAGAAGAGAAGAGAAGAGAAGAGAAGAGAAGAGAAGAGACGCTTCTCATGCTAAACGCCTCTCAGCATCAGTAACGTGTCACACATGTATGCTCGCCGTGAGCTCCTCAAGCTATAGCCCCGGTTTGTTTGGACACGTGATTCCCCGACGATGACTCTTACCGACCTAGCAGAACTTTTTTTTAAGCTGTTTTATAAAAACCTTTTCTTTTAAAACCAATCGACTCGCATACTTGGTGTTTGTTCAACATTAAAGTCATCCTAAAAGCTGAAAAGAAGGGGAAAACTAAACGGTTACAGTTAGCGACCTAGCAAAAAGAGCGCGCACGAATACGGTGTCAGAGAAATTTCCATTTAAAAATGTCAAAATTATGTTAATAATCATATAAATACTAAATTAAATCTTTTAAACTAAATTAAGCTTTAAAAAAAATGTTGGTGTCATTCAATGAAATCGGCGCTTTGATTTACACTTCATTTAAAAGATAAAGCATTCATTTCTGTTGTGAATATGTGCTAATCTTTCTGTACTTAAAGACCGAACATGAACCAAGACAGCCCATTACTGTTACTTAAATCTGGTAGTCTAGAATAATAAACAACGGATATATATCAGGCAATAAACATCACAGCAACACCAGTGCACGTAGCTAACTAGTAGCAATAGCTTCATCTGGTAAATAAAACACTATTCTTTTGGTTAAATTTACACTAACCTGCCACAGGTTGCCCTCTTCTAGGACAATTGCGCCATCGAGGAGGAGGTCCGTTAAGTGACATGTTCAGTTGAGGTTGGTAATATCAAAAAGCTTCTAATATCAGTAACCCCGTTGCTTGATGCTGCCTCTCTCCCCAACAGCAGATGCTGGGTAGATATTCACCCGAGCACTGCGGACTCAGGGCCCTTTAGCTCCTAATTCAGGAGAATCAGCCAGCAAGTTTAAGCCCGGTTAACCTTCTGATAGACCAGGAGGCATTTTACACGAAACACAGACTGTTCCGATCCACTGCAGATCATCCTCTGAAGAAATTCAGCTATCTTTTTCATTTGTCTACCATAAATCTAGGTTTTTAGCAATGAGCTAGCAACACCTCAATGATCCTTCTTCTTCTTCTACTGTTGTTTTTATACGTCGATAAACTGTATCCGTGCATTATCGCCACCCTTTGGACTGAAATGGTTGCTGCAGCAGTTTGAAAACTGGTTCATTTATTCACATACCGTATTTAAAAAGCCCCCCAAATTAATTAATAAATAAACTTTCTTACCCTAGATATCTGTAAGTATAAACATGTACGCGCGCACACACACATGTACACACTAAATATACATATGTATACATATACATACACACATACTTGCACACGTCTATAAAAGGTGCATTATGCACGAAGTGGTGGCCGTGGATGTCCACAATGTCCAGTGACTCATGACATTGTGATTGAGGAGTTATAGAGTCTAACTGCTGTCAGGATGAATGATCTGCGAAAGCACTCCTTCCTGCAGCGAAGGTGTTTCAGTCTCTGACCAAAGGAGCTGCTTAGCAGACTCACAGACTCATGCAGAGGGTGATGTGGGTTGTTCATGATGGATGTCAGCTTTTCTAACATCCTCCTCTCGCCCACCACCTCCACAGACTCCAGAGGACATCCCAGCACAGAACTAGATCTCCGCACCAGTTTGTCAATCCTGCTCCTGTCCCTGCATCCACTCCCCCAGCAGGCCACTGCATAGAAAAAGGTGGATGCTACCACAGTGTCATAGAATGCCCTTAAAAGAGTCCTGCAGACTCCAAAGGACCTCAGTTTCCTCAGCAGGGGGAGTCGACTCTGGCCCGTCTTATACAGGACATCTGTATTTGCAGGCTGGATGGTGTTGAAAAGACTGGAGAAGTCAAAAAACATGATCCTCACAGTGCTCCCTGCCTACTCTATGTCAGAGAGGGATCAGTGTAACAGGAAGATGACAGCGTCATTCACCCTGATTCTAAACCGGTAGGCGAACTGCAGGGCTCCATTGAGCTCACCAGTGGGAGAAGGTGGTGCAGGATGAGCCTCTCCAAGGTCTTCATCAGGTGAGAAGTCAAGGCCACAGGCCTGAAGTGGTTGGGCTCCCCGGGGTGTGTGATTTTTGGCAACGGCACCACACAGGAAGTCTTCCACAGTTCAGGAACCCTCTCCAGACACAGGCTGTTTCTCAATTGCAAGAACGTGAGTCCGGACTCGCGTTCTCGGCAAGTCCGTACTTCCTCGCGTTCTCGGCAAGCGAGTATGGACCCGCGATCAGCGTACTCGATGATGTCACAGGTCATGTGAACGTGACCGGGCTGGTCTCGCAAAATGCATGACGGGTTATTAGGCTCCACCAAGTCCACACAAGTCACCACCAATGCATGCTCGATAAAACGGGCGGAGCGAGAACACATCCGGGAACTTTTCGCGTTCTCGGCTTGATGCGTACTTTGAATTGGGACAGTACTTGTCTCCGACTGATAACGAATGAGTCCACGAGAACGCAAGTACACACAAGTAGCATATTGAGACATAGCCTCAGGCTCAGGTTGAAGATGCATATTGTACAGTTCAATGGCGAGTAAATGCACCAGAATTCCTTGAACTAACTGGTTTATGTTCTGAATGACAATATAATGGCTATTCTATTCTGTTCTATTCGATGTGTGTTTAGCTCCTCTCCTCTTTATGTAGACCTATTGTTCTTTTTAAATTCTCCCCACCTGTTGACAATACATAAAAATGTGTAATTGTTTCTTTCTCTCTTTATATTTAATACCTTTCTGTTTAATATATTTTGACAGAAATACATGTCTTTGATTGGTTATCTGTTTTAGCTGTGGGGTAGACATTACTTGGCTTAAAAATACATATAATATCCTGTATCTCTAGTGTTTATTTTATTGCTTGTTGTTTCTACATTCTTTTCTTTTTTTGCCTCACCCCAGTCATGGCCTCCGGTTTCTTCCTGTTGAAAAGGAGTTTTTTTCCCTCCCTAAAGCTCTCTCTTTACTTTACTGATGACTGTTTTTGTTAAATGGGACGATATGAGTACAACTGACCTTAACTGAATAATAATAATCTCTTCTGAAAACCTCTGTTTAGAGGTTTTCAGAAGTTTAACTTTTTACTGGCAACTTTAGCAGATTTCTTTGCACCAGATCAAGTGTGAAATATTCAGTACAATAAACAGTGACTGAAATTCATATAAAGTAGTGGATTGGACTCCCTTATTACATCCAGAGCTGCCTTAATTATTTATGGCATAGACTCAACAAAGTGCTGGAAACATCCCTGTGAGATTTTGGTCCATATTGACATGATGTCATCGCACAGCTGCTGTAAATTTGCCGACTGCATCAATGATGGAAATCCCCTGAAACACCACCTCCCAAAGCTGCTCTTTTGGATTGAGTTCTGATGATTGTTGAGCCGATTTGAACGCAGGGAACTCACTGTCACGTTCAAGAAATGAGTTTGAGATGATCTGAGCTTTGTAATATTGTGACAAAAAATATCCCGCATAACCATCACTCCAGCAGCAGCCTGAACCACTGATAGAAGACAGGATAGATCCGGTCCTGTTGTTTATGCGAAATTCATGCAGGATTTGAGCGTACATGAACCACACAACACCACAGAACATTGATGTACGTGTGGACCAAGGGGATACGTGTTTGTATCCCCTTGTTCCACAGTGCTTGAAATATTAACACATTTTTTTCCCTTTCACCAGTCCAATAGTGCATTAGCAGAAAATATAAGTGAGCTGACTCACTTCCTTATGAATGTGTGCTATGATTTCTCCAATTACACTCAGTGCTATTCACATTACAAAGCCTTGCTCACACTAATATATGATTACATGCAGAATACTTCAAACATTTTGAAATCAAATGACAAAAAAGGGTGTCAAGCACAACATTTATTCACTTTATTTCATGGTTTTTTTTTTTTACTGGAATTACAGCTTCAGTATCCTTGGTCATGTCATGTTGTGTAACATGTTAAATGTTATGCATTTTGTCTATTTACGAGACATATGACAGCCCTGATGACGCTTCTGCGTGGTGGACATTTATCAACGCAGTAACAAAACTTAAATTTTCATGACTTCTCCAGTTTAAATCAGTACCTGTCACTGACACAAAGCCGTAAAGCAAAAAAAAAAAAAAAAAAAATGCAGTGAGTCACACCTCAACAAAAAGGAAACATAATACATGGCTAAAATATTTACAACAAAATATCACAATACTAGAATACAGACTACCGTATATCTTCTAGTAGTGGCCTGTCTCTTATTGACACCCGTTTCTAATAAACGCCGGGTTTGAAAACATATCCCGACAAATAGACGCCGGTCTCCAATAATAGCCAGGCGACCTTCGACCTGGAAGTCCCTCCGCGCTGTCGTCGCTCCGCGCTGTCGTCGCTCCGCGCTGTCGTCGCTCCGCGCTGTCGTCGCTCCTCCCACTCGGCCAGCTGTTTCCAATCAGCTGTCATCTACGACCAGCGACATTTAAGCTGGATGCGCAGCGACCGTCAACGTGGGATTATTACACTGAACAGACTCGAGTCTGTGAGGGTAGCGTATGATGAACTGTCGGCTAGCGAACCTGCTAACTATGATTTTCTTGTCTTTTACATCCTCTTGAGGAGAGTCGGACGGAGAGAAGTTTCGGGGACCACCACTCGTGCACTGAGCTACCACAGACAAGGAGACACTCGGGAGCAAAGGAGGAGCACAATTGGGAACTGCATTATTTGTGAACTGTTGGAATTCGTTTTGGAGCACTGTAAATAAACGCACTGTCTTTTCACCTCAGTCTAAAAACCGCGCCTGGGTCCTCTTTCCCTCTCACTTCCGTGACAATTCTGTCTGAGAAGGGAATAAGAGCCAGTCTCCAACAACCGGTGGTCCCTGTTAAACGCCGGGCCGGCCGAATAATTTTTTGAATAAACGCCGGGGCTACTATTGGAAGATATACGATATACCTAAAATCAGCATCAGTGTCATAGCAAAGCATGTCTAGAATGCTAAATCCTGGAAACACTATATCATACTTTTAGTGGTGTATAAACGATAACTCATATCCTTAAATCTTTTCATCAGTTCACATTAAATGAAACCCATTCTTGCTGCACTGCTGAATACATTAAGATAACTTAATAAAGCAGCTACTACGTACACAAAAAAAGTTATACGTGTTTGTATCCCCTTGTTCCACAGTGCTAGGCAACTTAATGACACACACACACAGTCATATCAAACCATATCCGTTTCTTCCACAGCTGAATAACTGCAAATCTATCTGCATCATTTACTTCCACTGCTCTCACCTGTTATGATCTTGTTCAATCATGTCTAATGTGACATATATGGTCTTTGATGCCTTTTCTTGCTGTTTCACTGACGCATGCTTACTCAGTTTAGCAGTCTCTGGGACAGGACTCTCCACAGAACTCTGACTTCGATAGGGGTTGGTTGGGCTGCTCTCTGAGGAAATTAATGCAGTGGATTCTCCAGGAGCGGGAGGAGTCTTTGTGGGTTCAACTGGACTTTCATCCTCCGTAAATAGAGCAAGAGTCATGGCTGAGTTTGCGTAGTCCACTATGTAGTCACTGGCTGTGTTCATATCAGAGCCTGTAACTAGTGAAGGGTTGGATGTGCTCTGCGCTTTATCTGGGTATACTGTGTCACAGTCGCTTTCAGATGGATTTCTGAATGGCTGGAAGGAGTTTCCCTGTGGATACAAACACACAGACAGAAGGGAGCCGTAAAACAAAAAGCTAGGATGAATTACAACAGCTTTTATATGTTATCAAGACTCGGGCATGGGGTTGTTTCTGTAGCCAGTGAAATCTAAACCCTACATAGACATGATAACTCAGGACAGAGGACCTCTGGAAGAGGGAAGATGTTAAAGGAGACACAGTGAATGGACAAATAAATGAGTTCATGACAGAAACTTCAAACTACAACAGAAACTGTCTGTAAAATCCAGGGCGCTGTTCCAGAAAGCAGGTTCAACAAACTCGGGAATGAAGCATTAACTCTGAGTTCATTAACTCTGAGATGGTAAACTCAGAGCGTTGAAACAGCCCTGATTATGTTCACCCTGAGTTAAGAATGCATGCGTGAAGAAGGATAGCAGTCATTGGTGACTGATACCAGGTTTCGCCATGGCAACAGGTAAATAAAGAGCGGCACATAAATACTTATGATAATATCTGGACTGTTATCATAAAAAACATGAGGGGAGAAAAGAGTCATTTAAAAATCCTCTAGTTTGAACTGTTTTGGTGAAGCTTGAATTCCACCAAATTATGTAACTGATTTTTAAATCTAATTTTTCAGCTGTAACCTGGCAAATTACAGAAAACAAAAACTGAAGATACAAAGCAAACACATAAGACAGTTTACTCATGGACCTGCGATATTAGTCAGTAACCCAGTAAGATTGATTTTGGAGATTATCAGATGGAGATATGTTGAGGAATTTTCAGACATTGCACCTTATGAAATGTTGCTCAGTGACATTTGAATGTATTTCATGCCTCACCATATTCAAGCATGAACACATCAAGGCTCTCTGCAGGTAAGCAAACATAGCATATCAGCACATATGTTAATGTGGGCTAATTATACAGTCACCTTAGAGTCACTGAATAGAGCATGAACTCTATACTGTATACCAAAGTATTACAGAGTCAAATGTGAGGCCATCTGCCCCCACAGATAAAGCCCAGCTCTACAGTTACAGAGAGACACACTGTGTATTGCACCATCATTGCATTGGTATATCTGCATATATAAAAGTATTACTAAAATCTATGCATATTTTATACGTAATCTGCCATGTCTCTTTTACACTGCTGGAACTGTGACTACTAGAATATAGAACACACCAAAAATACTTGTTCAATCAAACTAATTTCATAATACTAATTTCTGACAAACTAAAGGGATTTCTATGTCTCCGTTCTTAGACTGTGAGATAATAGTTTTTATAAAACTGATCATAATAGTGCTTATTTCCAACTGGGGCTTTATGTTTTATCAAGTCAGTTAAAGCAAAGAAAGCCCGGTTGTGTTGAACTTCCTTTACAATACAGGCCTCAGGAAGTCTGGAGGGAAACTGTTTAAGATGATGCTCAGGAAACCACTTTCAGGACAGCTGAAAATACCAATGATTTTTCATTATTTATTAATCTGACTGTCAGATTCTGGTAGTTAACTTTCTGATTAAATCACAGGTTCCTTTTTTTAGATCTTGGAAAATTGAAGTAAATATGCAATGATCAAAAAACATCTTAAAACAGCTTTTTTCATTCAACACAACAAAGTCAGAAATACTCAGTTTGCTGACACATGTGACAAGATAAAACAGAAACCCCTTAGACTGTAAAATCGGAAATTAAAGTAAATTACTGAGTAGTCATTTTAGCAGAAATATAGAATGACATTCAGCTCCTCTATAATTCAAAAAAACACACTCTGATGTATTTCTACCTTTTTTTTCTCCTGACAATGTAATCATCAGCAGAGACACATGAGTACAAAGAAAACCTAGAAAACATATGTGAACAGACACAATGACCAGACTATTTATACACCAAGAAGTGATTTGGGATTAGAAACAGGAGCTAAACAAGACAGATGTGCATATAATCAATGCAGTTTTTTTTTTTTTTGGGGGGGGGGGGGGGGGATGA
>VURO01013023.1:1252-15353 GCA_015108175.1 Pelvicachromis taeniatus
CAAAAATCTTCATAAATTTAGGACATTTGACTTTCATGTCCTGCATTTCTCCACAGTCAAAGGTGCTTTCACAAATGATGTGGTGTATGCTGTGCTCCAAAAACAATTATTGCCAATGGCTCACAGGGCACGACAACGCTGTCGCTGCACTGAGCTGTGATGACCGCCCAGCCAACAGGCGACGACACAGAGAAGGCAACATGGAGGAAAAGTAAATACTGCACGCATTTAGTGACATTTGAGTTTGTGTCAAGGTGGCATGTGTGTTTATTAACAGTCACCTAGCTTGTTGTAGTTAGCTTAGATTTCTTACCTGCGATCTAATAAAGTTCTGAAGAGGCACAAAAAACATTGGGCTCTGTGGGAACAGGGAGCTGAACCCAGTGGCGAGTGCATGCCAAGTCTTTTGCGAAAGCCCCATAACTATGCAATGCTTCCTTGACTCAAATGTCCTCACAGAGACTTTATTAGAGACATGACACTCGACTAATCCTGAACTGAAATCTGTGGAAGGATTTGGCAGCAGCAAAGATGGTGGAAGCGCAGCTGAAATCCTTCAGCTTTGTCAGCTTTGTTGAAATACCCTCAGGTGACAGCAGTAATTATACTACTGTATATTAATTTTAATAAAAATAGCATTCATAGAATCACAAATCAAATCTCGCTTAAAAACCTCGTTTTAAAAGGTTTCGTGGTTTTTCCCTACAATAAGGTCTGAGAAGCTGGAAGTTGCACCTCCACCGCCATCTTTGCTGCTCCAAAATTCTCCTTCAGCTTTGGGGTGAGGATTCTTGCAACACCATGACTCTCTCAGCTCAGTTTGTGGTCACTGCACTGCTGATGTCATCGTAGCTCCATAACCAGTTATTCCAGTGTGAATCGCTGCAGTTTTCTCCTGAGATAAACCTCACGTGGAACATCTTCTGGAACAGCAGTATATGCAGTCCGAACGGTTTTCTGCACAATGTCTCACTTTTGTCCGGGTATTGTAGAATCTGCTCTTCTGACCATCTCTGAGCTCCTGTACTGACATAACAAAAAAAACAACAACAGTCATTCACTGCACACACCAATTTACAGAGAGGTGCCCAACAAGCTGTGACTTTTGGTGTGTGCACCATTCATGAGCGCAACAATAGGAATCATAAAATAGGTTTTATAATGTGTCTGGTATAACTTCCACGTTTTATTAACCATTCAATCTGTGGTAAACGTTTCTGCTTATAAATGTTTAAATGTTACATTTTTCAACTGAATTCAATTTTATTTATATAGAGTCAAATCACAACAACAGTTGCCTCAAGGTGCTTTATATTGTAAAGTAAAGACTCTACAATAACACAGACAACAATAACAGTAACATACAATAACTGAAGTGCAGAATGACTCTGCAAATCCCTGAAACTATCTTGGTGTTACTGCACATCTAATTACCGCGGCATGGGAATTAAAGTCATTTGCATTGAGAGTAATGAAGACAGAGGAGCGTCACTTCGCAGAGACATGTGCTGAACATTTCTTAACAGTGGCACATGAGTTGAAGGAAAAATCACAACTGTAGGGACTGTGGATTTGTGAGTGCATTTGTCCAAGTGTTGGAAAATTGTTGGCCACTTCAAACGAAGTCCAGCCAACGCCTCAGAGCTGGAAACACAGCAAACAACCCTGGGGCAGCGCAAGGAGCCATTGATCCAGGACGTGCCATCACGCTGGAATTCAACACTAGAAATGATCAAGCATCTAAACTGCAATTAAGCAGCAATTAAAGCGACCGTGAACCAACAGAGCCACAAACTTGTGCTGACAAACTGCAGAAACTGGAGTCTCTTCTGGAGCCCTGCAAGTAAGCAATCTTTATCCCATTTAGGCTTAAATAAAATTATTTGATTAAACATTTTCTTATTCTTCCATCTCTCCCTTTGTTTGTGTGTTTTCACAACAGGTATGTAACTGAGATTCTGGGTGGGGAATCCTACGTTTCCTGCTCAGTGGTTGGTTTCTGCCCTCTGCCACCTGCATCGTGTGATGGAAACCTCTGATGATGACTTTGCATATGTTTAAAACAGCATTCCAAGGAGACCTAACCTCCTGTCAACACAACTATATCAACAATGAATGCCTCAAGATAGGGACAGCTTTGGATCCTCGTTTCAAGGATGTGAAGTGCCTCCCCAAGAGTGACAGAGAGAGGGAATGATCAGTCCCCACCTCCACAGACTTGTAAAGATGGGCCACCCAAGAAAATGAGTCTTTTACAGATGGGCTCAGAATCAGATGAGGAGTTGCTGCCTGACAGAATCACGCACTGGTACAGAGCAGAGCCGATCATCAGTATGCAGGACTGTCCCTTGGAGTGGTGGTCAGCTCATTCAGGAGCTCATGACAAGCTGACACTGCTGGCTTGCAAATATCTGGCCACTCCTGCAGCCACTGTGTGAGCGAGCGTTCTCAGTTGTAGGCAACATTGTAAATAAGCGGCCAGCTCACCTCTTGGACAACGCCAACAAGTTAGTTTGTCTTAGAAACAAGGCTAAAAGAGGAGTAACAGGGCCACATTAATGTGGATAAATGTTAAAGTGAATGTTCAACATGTTCAATAAACATGTAGTGCAAATATATTCCCTTTTTTCTTATGCGATTAATATAGATTAAAAATGAACGATATTTAATTGTGATTAATCGAAATTAATCCACAGTGATACATTTGAATAAAAAATTGAATTGTTTGACAGCTCTAACAATAACAAATCAAATGTGTTATGACACTCACTACCTTGGCCTACGATGGTTTATTCCTCCCTAATAAATATTTGCAATTTGCTTAGAGGCGACTTGAGGCTGACTCACAAAGTAGGTCCTGTAGATTCTTATGTTGAATTGGCTGACTTCACACCTGTCTGGGGTCATGAACCTGTGTCTGTCTGCTTCCTTTGTCCCCAGTCTTTGTAGTGAGTCTCGTCTCCTCAGTGACGTCTCTGGGTTTGTTTACTTTATCCTTGGGTCTGGTTTGTTTGTCAGTCTCTGTGCGTGTTTCCTGTCTTATTTTGAGAGTCTCTCCTCCTGTAAGCATTATGTTTAGTTTTGCTTTACTTGGTTCATTAGTTGGATTCTGTTCAGCTGTGCTCATCAGGTGTCTCCGCTCTGCCTGAACCTCAATAGTATATTTCAGCCCTCTGTTTGCTTCTGTTCTTTGTTGTGTCGTCCAGTCCAGAACCAGTCTTGGTTATATACAGTCTGTGTTTTCCCCTAATGCCAGTCAGACCTAGTTCTTCCTTGGTACCTTTTAAAAACCAGCCCACATTTTGAAACATCTGCGAACCATGACTAGCAGAACATGAACAGTTCTGTGGAGAAAAAAAAAACCCGAGACTTGCTGTATCCCCTGCCAGCTACAGGCTTAGCAATTTAGTGGAGCTGTTTTGGCACTAGCAGCAGTTTCTGTAAACATATCAAAATGTAGAAAACGATTATGAGAAACACATAGACACGGACAACCATATTTGTTTAGTTTGACCCGCGGCTACAATTTCTAACAGTTTAAGAGGAAATCTGAAAGGTGAGTTTAAAGAGATAATAAACTAGTAGTAAAGACAATTTTATGTATTCAAAACAGCGAAGGGGAACTGCTCCCAACTTCTTCAAACACAGTGAAACTGCACATATTTTACAGTTTTATATCTGATCTCAACTGTCTTAGGCCCATAAATCAACCTCTCACAGAGCTTATAAGGGTGAAAGCATGGAGGAGCTTTACTATGTGTGTGCATGTTTGTGTGTGTGTGTGTGTGTGTTTGTGTGTTCATGCATTGTCTGCATGTGACTATGCTTATGCATGTTTACTTTATGCAACAGCCTTTGGCCGTTAACTCTCTCCTCCAAAGCTCTCTTCCCAACTTTAATTAACTTCACACACACACAGACATGTGCTCACACACACACAGACCCACAGAGGCACACAAAACACCCCAGAGAGTCCAGCGGATCAAAGAGAACCAGAGAAGGAAAACAAAAATATTTCTCTGACTGAAAAGGGGAACCTGCTTCCAGTAAAGGGAAAAACAGACGGTAAAGGTTGTCCGTGTGTGTGTGTGTGTGTGTGTGTGTGTGTGTGTGTGTGTGTGTGTGTGTGTGTGTGTGTGTGTGTGTGTGTGTGCTAGAGAGAGAGAGAGAGAGAGCGAGAGACCTGGAAGATGCTTTGACTCACCACTCCTCTGAGTCATCACTAACAACGATGGAAGGATACTCACAGAAGGGGAAGAAATGTGATTTGGACTGGGAGGGAGTATCAGTGACCAAGGCCAACCCCCTCCACACATGCACACACACACACGCGTGTGCACACACGTTAGAAAAGAGCGGAGCATGTGAGTGTGCACATGTGATTCTGCGGCGCTGCAGTATGGAGGCTGTGTTTATGTGCGATTTCCCACTGAGCACGCACAGTGTGTTTGTTTGTGCACTGCTGCAGAGAGTGGGATGACTGTCCTTCAGCCAGATGTCCCTTCGCTCTCAGCATCACTGAGCACGTGTCACGTGGTGACAGGATGTCCAGAAATCAGCTGCATTCTGTGCGTTTTATTTATTTATTTGCAGATTAGGATAGACAAAGAAATAAACGAGAGATGAGATGACAGATGGTGGATGTCGTGGAGCTTAACAAGCTGGAGTTAAAGCGGCGCTGATAATTGGTGCATTGACTCGAGGGTGAAAGGTGTCGGGATTAGGCGTGGGTGAGAAAACTGATTAGTGTAAGAACAATGATTCTTATTTTCTGCAACAGAAAAGAGCAAACACTATCAAAATGCACAAATAAGAATAGGCTGCTTTTAGATTTTGTATTCAGCTGATTGTGGGAGTCTTTACTGCAAAGGCTTGTTAACTTCTTCCCATGTGAGTGCACCTACACACACTTGTACCTGGGGGTGGATCTGAAAAGAAACAGGTGAAGTGATGTAATATTAATTGAGCTGACCAGTGACGGCTAAGACAGAAGCTGGTGAATAATTTATAATTTCTT
Source organism: Pelvicachromis taeniatus (assembly GCA_015108175.1). Taxonomy (NCBI): domain Eukaryota; kingdom Metazoa; phylum Chordata; class Actinopteri; order Cichliformes; family Cichlidae; genus Pelvicachromis; species Pelvicachromis taeniatus. The sequence continues at coordinate 6,270 of VURO01013023.1, forward strand.
TAAATGAGAGAAAAAATTTGATTAGTCAATTAGTCTAAAAGACCGAAATCTCTCAGAAAACATTGAAAACTGTAACGGACAAAGTTAGTTGTGCACATCTCTAATTGCAAACAAGCTGCTGGCAAAGGAAGTGTGAAATACCTCCAAGCTGCTGGCACTTTGCCGTTAGCTGTTACAGCGTGCTGTTTGCGCGCTCACTAGCAACCGGCGCACTGCTGAGGAAGCATGATGTCGTAAAGACAGAGGTCAGCGCCGCAGATCTGCTGGTGGTTTTGCACCATGAATGCTTTATTTTGTTCTAGTTTGATCAAATTTTTCATTATTTTATTATTTGAAAATGTTTAGTTTTATTTTTAGGATTTATTAGTTTCAGCTTGCAAAATTATTACAGCAGATGTAAGGTGTCGATTTCTCAGACAACACAAGACAAACAGTCCAGTTGGAAGGCAGTTATCACTCACTCGTGTAGACTCCAATCTAAATAAACCAAGTCCTCACAAACAAAGACTACAATGGGTTGCTTGTCTGTTTTTTTTTTTTAACTTTATTTAATGTTTTTGAATGTTATTTAAGTTAGTGCTCGGGAAAATACAACCAGCCACAGAAATTCACGCATATAAAAAGATTTGCTTGTGGTGTGTAGCTTTTAAGCTGGCGGCTGGTAACTGGCAGATATCCAAGCTCTGGATGTGTAGAGAATTGTTTTATACTTTATTTATTATTTGTTGTATTTATTACCTCCTCCTGTGTCAGTCAAAGTCATCCTTTACTCCCACTGGTGATTACCTAAATTGGGCACTTCAATGCTGAGAACAGTTCAACTCCAGATCTGCTTCAGTCATGTTGCTAAAGTGAGTTTGTCTCGCTACAAGTTCCTGAATTTCATCAACAGTTTCACGACTGCATTGAAAAGTTTGCAGAGTTTTGACGGGGGCGATCAAATCAATGTTTTAGCTGGTCGATGAGAAAAAAGGTGAGTGTCTGAAATCTCTTGTCACTGCAGAGGAAATCACTAAGTGTTTGTGTTACATACAGAGAGCAGCAGATGAGTGAACAGGGTAAATATAGAGAGAGGTCATGTGTGGTGGTTTTGTAAAAAAACAAACAAACACGTGACAGCAGGTCAAACACGTCTTCGCTTAGCTTCTGCACAATTTTAAGATTTCATTTGGCACGACACAATGTTGATTTAACCTTTGACCCTTTTTCATGCCACCTGACTCTCGGCTTTCAATCTTTAAACCTCACACCGGCCAAGTACTGTAGGGACATTGGTTCTTGACATAAGGATGAGGTGTGGTGTAACTTTGAGATAAAACCATTATCACAAAGGATTGATTGTGATAAGAATTTGTGTTGACTCACTGTGGACTCCAGCCGGGAGAGTCATGTGACTGCGGCTGAGTCCAGAGAGAGAAGTAAACAAAGCGAGGAGGGAGGACACGTAAGGATCAAGCACAAACATGTACATACATGCACGCACGCACGCGCACACACACACACACACACACACACACACACACACACACACACACACACACACACACACACCTGTCCTACTTTCCCCCAGCTGTGAGTACAGTCTGTTTCTCCCAGAGACACTTGACAGAAAGACGTTGAACAGCACTCTCACACACACCCAACATATATGTACACACAAGTCTCTCTGTGGTTTAGAGACGTCACGTCTGGCTGAGTTTGAAGTGTATCTAAGGGGCTATGATTATACACACACACACACACACACACACACACACACACACACACACACACACACACACACACACACACACACACACACTTCTCTGGAGAGCCTCAGTGGGGCTGAGGACTCATCCAGTATGACAGCGACAGTTCGATGGCTCTGCTCAGTGCAGTCTGACATCGCCTCAGGTCAGTTTGATCCAGACCTGTGTTTGCTCCATTGATTGTCCTACCTGTTACATGACGCACACACACACACACATGCACAGACACACACACACATGCACAGACATGCGTACTGTTTACTTAAATGACTCATGACAGAAACAACTCTGTCTTTGATTGATTGCCCTGTGAGCAGAAAATGCACATAGTTGTACCATAGACTGTAAACAAAAGATGGACATAGCAGTTGTGAAAGCGAATGTATGTCAAAGACGATCAATCATTAGTGTGATTTATGAAGTGAATCTTTTTGTGTGGATATAGCACACTAGGCTCAAAGAGTAAGGACGCAGCAGGGTCAACCACAGGAGCTTCCTCCTCCTGGACATTAGAAAAAGTCTAAGTGTCTGATTCAAGACGCCAGTTGAAACCAAGGGCCCTCTTGAGTGGCAGTTTGTCATGATCCAGCTTTTTATTTCTGCTGGCAGTTCAGACTTTGGGATGGAGTCGAGCACCTTCCGTCGGTTGCTCACCCATTTGTTAAGATGAGCAGTCTCAGTTGCTACAGATTTTCTAGAGATCCTGTCACATTGATACAGCAGCCTCCTCAGTAGCGACAGACTTGATAGTCATCACTGTAAAAATTCTGCACGACTGTTTGAACTAGTTCAGCTACTGTCCTCTCTGATCTTCAGCGCACTTTCTCAACCGGGTGAGGATGTGGCCCCCAAACAAGTGCACCGTCATCTTGTGCCAAGTCAGAGGACAACCTGTGCTCAGTCTACTCCAAACTTCACTGTAGCCTGCTGTGTGCCAGTAGGCTGGCTTTGAAGAGGCATCAATTGCTCTTGTTATGGAACAAATAAGAGTGTGCTCAGGTTCTCACAGGACTCTATGTCCAGTGCAGGCTCTCTAAATGCATTTCCAACATTTTCACGTTTTTTGTTTTTTTTACTGTGATGATCAAGAGTTTTGCTTTGATGTAACTTTAACTGAAAGCATAACCATTCGACACATCTTATATTCTACTCCACAACCAGTCAGTCTCTGGTGTTACTTTAATTTGCCATGATGTTGAGTTTCCTGTTTTTCGTTATCTCTGATCTTTGTACATTCTATTAATTTTACTTCCTGTCATAGTTGTTGTTCCCCCCTTCTGTGATGGTTTCCCCACCTTATTCTACCGTACCTGTTTCTAATTACATGCTTTTATATATATATATATATATATATATACACCTTGAGGAGTTTTCTTCTCACTTAACTGATCATCTTTATTATTATGAGTCAGGCTTTCTGTCCATTTCCTTTCGTGCTCTGTTTGTATGCTTCCTGGTGTTTAGTCTTTGCCCTTGAATTTTGCCTCTTGCATATCCTTGTAAGAGTTTTTTTTTTTTTTGTGAACACTTCCCATTTTTGGAGAAAAGATTTTAATTGTAAGACTTTTTTTTCTGCCCCCTGATGTCATGCATTTGGTTCCTCTTCCTGTCATTTTTGTAAAACCTCTGGCCTAATCATTTTTCATTTTAAATTACAACATCAAAAACCATTACGGTATTAGTGTTATTTTTAGTACAGTATGTCAAATAAAGTTACTTGTTTATTCAAAGGTGTATCTTGTATTTACTTAGAATGTTTGCGCTCCTATGAAAGTGATAATCATCTGGGTTTGGCTTTTTAGTTTAGTTCTTTTCTGCTGGGAAAATGACTTCCCTGACTTCCTGGTTCCCTGTCAGCTAAATACATCAGAGGATGTCAGAAACTCCCATATTTCCTATAGTTTTCTGTGTGTATGAAGTGCGCTCTTACCTGTTAACCTGTTTTCTGTTGCTGAGCCACCTTTTCCGGCAGGTTTGAGAACCAAATGTGACACAGTTCATTTCCACAGGAAGAAAATCATAGAATAAACCGTGTGTTGGTCTGTATCTGCCAGTCACTGATTAACTTCTTGCTGTAACTCCAACAACAGCAAATTAATACAGTCATTCAAACTTTGGGCCGCAGAGATGTTGTGGCATGCTGGTGCCAGTCTCACTTTTGTTTTGTTTTGTTTGGGGGGGGTTTTGGGGGTTTTTTTGGAGGAAATGTGTGGAATCATTTCTGGATTGAGCACCAGCACTGCGTCAGTGGATCAGCGGTCTTTACAACTCAGGTGCTGGTCTTAGGTTTGTTCAACAAAAACACAGCTCTTTAAAAAACAACATTAATAACAGTCGAGTAAATGGCGAGCTTTAAACATATGAGTATTTCTCATTTATTCCCAAAAGAAAACTGATTTAAACATGCCTCACATTGCAAATCTTCACTAAATGATTGACTCAAATGTCCATGTTTGGCCTGAAGCAACAGCACTTGTTGTGTAGAGTATGGCACATTGATTTCATAACAGGAACGAAATGTTCGGTAACGTGGGAGTCGTTATCTGTGATATGCTCTGCTTTTGTTTTATTTGTCCATAAAGAGGTGAAGGTAAAAGGCATGAAGAGGAACTGCAGCTCCTCAGTCACAAGATGAGGAATAGTTTAGTCACATCCTTCCTTAAGTGCTCATTAAGCGGGACAAACAACATAACAGTGTCCATGTTTGAGTGTGCATGTGGCCGTCTGTGTACTCAGTGGATCAGTGGTGGGAAACGGTGACACACTTTGTCCGTTAAGCTTTGTTAACAGAACAAACATTATGCATTTGTGTGTGTGTGTGTGTGTGTTGGATATGTGCAGCTATTACTAAGGCACCATTGGCAGAAATTACACAACACTTGCTGATGGTAACATACATGCTAAGAGTGAGTGTCTCTGGGGGATGTAAGAATATATTTTTACATGCTGTCTGTTGCTGCTTCCTGTCTCCTAACAGGCAACACGTCAGACTGACACTGCTACTGAAAAACAATATGTCAGGATTTCATGCTGTTTTGTGATGCAGTCATTTGAAAATTAAAGTTATCGTGACGCATTTAAAAATATTTTTAAGTTTGTCCACGTGCACAGCAAAACTAGCCATACACAATACGTTGCTATCCAGCTGTTCGATACCTATACTGTGTTTTGTTTTTACTTGTTATGTTACTGTCATAAGCTTCAATGCTTTTCCTTATTTTCACATGCAATGCTATAAGCAGCCTCTATGAACAAGAAACTCAGGCTTCAGACTCGTTGAAAAAAGCCTTTTGGCTCTTATTATGTCAAGAAAACAAGAGCAGATCGTTGCAGCTCTGGCTATAGGCAGAGAAGCCCCGCCCACCTGCTGCTGGGCGACACTACCACGAGCCGTGTTCTTTTAAATGATTAGGAAAATTGTCTTTGCCTGTTAAGAAACACATTATTGTGAATCTTCTACTCTTTAGACCTCACACAGTTCTTTTATCTTCCTTTGTCTAGTTTTCTTTTAATTTGTTGTTTTTGTCCAGGTCAACACGCGTAAATGAGATTTTAAACCTCAATGGGTCTTTCCTGGTTAAACAAAGTAATAATAATAAAAAGTCATCATAATTTCAGATAGAAATAGAGTGCCCTAAACCTAATAGCTGGTTCTACCACCCTTGGCAGCTACAACCAAGCATTTTCAATAACTGGAGGAATTCCAGCTTCAGAGGAATCTCAGCCCGCTCTTCTTTGCAGACTTGGATTCGGTTTAGCCACACTGGGATGTTTCAGGCCTGTTTAAGGCTTTGACAAGGTGAGGTTTGACTCAGGTCAGTTTGCAGTGCCATAAAAAATAAATAAATAAATAAATTCATAAAGGAGAGGGTGTGTTCGTACTGTCACTAACCTATGAGTTTAATGGAGGTACTGTAAACCACACCATGAACTGGTGCACATCCATGCGTTACAAGCATGCATAGATGTGTGCGCTCATAGAGAAATGTGGCCGCAGTTAAAAAAAAATGCAAAAATATCTGTGTTGGAGTGCAGAGGCAAATCAGGAGCTGAATGGGAGAGAGGTTTTCTCTACATGCAGAAAGCTATTATGACGTTACCACATGCTAGGACATTGGACTGTGAGCGCTGAATTATCTTCAGCACATTTACATTCGTTTTGCACATTTCTACTGACGTCATGCTTTAAAACTACACTATGCAGACACACGTGACCTGGATTCCTACACATTCCACTGACACTTTGGGGCTGAGCTGCTGTGGGTCTTACCGTCGATCGTGGAATATCCATGAAGGACGAAATTTCACAAGCTGATTTGTTCTAATGTCATTCTTCACAGTGCCACGCCTGAATCCATTGAGTTCTTTAGAAAAACCTGTTCTTTCACAAATCTTTGGAAAGGCAGATTGCATGATTTGCTGCTTCTCTTTATACACCTGTCGCAATGGGACCGAAAACCCCTGAAGTCAAAGGTTCACAGGTGTGATGTATGACGAAGCTGCACACGCTTCTTCACTAAATGCAGCAGTCCCTCATGTCTCAGACATGAGGAATATTTCCCGAAGTCTCAGGTGCATCCACTCCAAAGTCAGTGTCCTCCTCACACATACAGTAACATATCAGTGTTTCACCTTTTTATTAACAAACTGTATGAGCAAATTTAAGGCAGCGTGGCACTTTTGGATGAGCCTTAACCTCCAACGCTCGTCCAAAACATCAACACTGAAACAAACACTCAAAGACCACAAAACCTCTGCCATGGCAGCACAGTCGCTGGGCAATACTTACTTTAAAAGGAATATATTGCACAGGTTAATTTTGCTTTTTGGAGGTTGTTTTTATAAGTTTGTAGTGCAGTAAAAATCAGGTAATGGTAGCATGACAGATGTTTATTTTGATTACACAGGGATTATGTGGGAGTAGGTCATCGACAATACTGGTACTGATTTGTAAATAAGTACACACGAATAACTTGAGATTATTATATCATATTATACTGCAGTATATTTTCGAGCTAACTTGACAGCTCATTCTCTTTAAAGATATACGTTGGTGTCAGCTCAAAACAAAGGCACATGTGAAATGTAAAACTGAACTTAATAGTCAGAAACGACAATGTGAGAGAATTTCGGATCCCTAAACGTCGCCAACACAAACAAAGGCAGCAGAATTTTTGACATAGTTTTAACAATAACAGACATTTTAGGAATGCCTGACCTTATTTGACCTTAAAGAAGAGGTCAGAGGTCCAAAGTAACGTGATATTTAGAGTACCATGTGTCATTTCCTATATGTCATGTTGTTAGTTCAAACAGTGGCGGTAAGACGCGTCGATTTTAGCGGCTCTGTATAGTGTTATCATTATTATGACCTTCAATATCATTTCTACACGTTGAAATTATGCAGCGCACTTGTAACAATCATAGTTTCTAAGTTATATGACTGTTTTTTTTTAATTGAAATAAATCAATTTAGACCAATAAATCGTTAAGTGACCATGAAGGCCTTGGTTGATGTAAGCTACATTTAAATAGATCGTTAACGTGACAATGGGGCAAAACATTTTGCGCTATCGTGTTTACAGAGAAAGAATTACACACACGCACAAACAGAAACAGCTTCTGCAGCAAAGATAATAATATTTCTTTCTTTGTAAGAGGTGATCAGACCGGGCAGCTGTAATATGGAAACATCAACATCTGCCCGTCTGTGGAGGAGCTTTGACCCTCAAACCACAATCAGTTTTTTTGACCCGATAAAATCAATATTTCAAAGATATTTGTGGGTTAAATTTTGGGGCTTTTATTGTAGCTAGCAGCCGTCCAGTAACAGCGGATCGGTTTATGTTCCTGCTGGTAAATCATAGTTGAATACTTGCTGATAGACTCAATTTTTTCCTCTTCACAGTGACTGTTTACCTCCAAAGAAACAAAACCTGCTCAGCAGAATTTGTCTTTGTGCATGTTTATAGTGATTACTGCAGATTAGACATTTCCTGCACATGTGAGGTAGGGCTGGGCAAAACGATTATTTTCCAAATCGATGAATCTAGTGATTAATTTTTTGATGAATCAATGAATCTAATGATATATGTTACTGCTAAGCAACTTAAATGAGTTTTGCATTTACGGAGGTTGGGTGTTTATCTCTGAGTGTGTGTCTACGTGGGGGGTGTCTGGATGAATTAAAGGGTAAAAACCAGCGTTAGTAAAAAAGTTGAAAACTTACGGTCGTTTTATGATCGGCCATTTCCACCTTACAAAGCCGGCAAAGACTGAATCACTTCCTTTTCGGTTAAAATATCCCCATACTGTAGAACTGTGTTCGGGGGGCGTGGTTTAAGTCCACATGTTACCTCTACTCGCTGCCGCCATGTGTTTTTTTGAAAGTGATGACGCATTGGCGCATATTTTTTACATCGACGTATTTTACGCGTCGATGTAATCGATTGTGTCGACGCGTTGTCCCAGCCCTAATGTGAGGTCAATGTGAAATTTGATAGAATGATTTGAGGGGTCAGTAAACGCTTCATTGGTGAGTTACCGCGCATGTGCTTTAACTTCGCTGCTCTCATTTCATATTAAAACTTTGCAGGAAATTACATCAATGAGAACAAACTATTTAATGGACTAGTACCTGACACAGGCTGTAGCCTTCAGCAGTCCCCGTTATTAAATTATGCAGCAACCCAGCAGACAGCTGTTAAGGATATAAAGGATCCTCATGGGCTCCGCGTGCACGTGCATGTGTCTGCTGGAGCAGACGCCCTGTAGCAGTGACACTGATGTATTGCCAGGCCTTGAGCGTGACCATAAGAAGAGACTCGTGTCTGTGTCGCAGGTTTGGGAGGTGTAGCAGCAGAAAAACAGAAAACAATAGAGAAAAGTTCAGGAGAAGAGTGGAATGTATTTAGATTGGCAGTTAACATATGGCAGTAAATCTTATCGGCAACCGATAACGCCTCCGGTGTGTGTGAACAGATGTGTGTGTGTGTGTCGACATGTGCGCGGGTTATCATCTATCCAGAGTTTTTACTGGCTGCGTTAAAGCGTTTCCTTTTAGAAAAAAACTGTTTTGATCCACTGCCACACATGGTTAAGCATTCACTACCTGACTCTGCTTCGTTTCAAACAGCAGCCCGAGGAGAGGAGCCAGAAGGAGGGGGCGCTACAGAAAGTCCATGTTGTGAAAAAAGCAGCGTTGAACTAGTCGGGCTTGTCTGCCCTCACCTCCCCACTCTCTTACCTGCCCTCCAGAGCTCCCATGGAGGGTTTTTTTTTTTAATTCAAGTTTTTTTTCCTTTTATATCAACCTGTGCAGATATTTGCTTTCTTT
>VURO01013023.1:15373-27669 GCA_015108175.1 Pelvicachromis taeniatus
CCTCTGTGTGCTTTTTTTTTTTTTTTTGCACTAATTCTCTGGCTTAACCCCTCTGTCTCCCTCAGTACATCCACACTCCTGCAGCAATGGGAAATCCTTCAAAATCCATAATTCACGCTTCACTGCTCCTCTGCCTCTCATCTCCCACTATTTCTCCCTCTGCAGGCCTGTGTGTGTGTGTGTGTGTGTGTGTGTGTGTGTGTGTGTGTGTGTGTGTGTGTGTGTGTGTGTGTGTGTGTGTGTGTGTGTGTGTGTGTGTGTTAGAGCGAGCGAGAGAGAGACCTGAATACAGATACAAACCCCTTGTGGAAAAATACGAACAAACATATGGTCTTGCCTTCACGCGCACTCACACACATTTCCAGACACACATCTTATTCACATGTGCCCACCGCACACTGCACTGTTATGCAAATAGTTGCTTTTTAATGATTTTGCATGCAATAAAGAAAAATATATTTTTAATGACCGCGTATGCAAATTGGAGAATGATTTCCACTGGCACACGCGGCACGTGACAAATGCCAGTATAGCGAAGAGCAATGCATGTGAAGCACAGTCTGGGCTCTCCAAACACACCGGTCATGTAAAACAATACATTTAGTACACTTAATAATAATAAATATAAATATTTACTTATGACATATTAGCACTGGACTTTTTCACGGCAGACAAGCAGGGAATTGTGTTATTAATTACATTTTCAGTGGCGGCGTTTTATTCGGGTGTCCAAAAGTAAGTCATAAAACTTGCTCGAGGTATGCGACTATGTCGTTTATTTATTACTTAAATAAAAGATCGTTTATTAAACATTTATCGTTTGTGACATTTATTAGAAAGTGACAGAGAGCGCTTAGAGAAGGACCAGCTTTATAGCCTGGAAGGGCCACAAGAGCTGCATCAGCTCTTCCATGTCCAGCAGCTGTGGAGGTGGAGTAGGCCACGTTTACTCCAGGACAGTCACAAACAGCTAAGTCACATTTATTGATTCATATTTTTATTACTCTGCCCTTTGTGTTGATCTGTGTTTGTTGTCGTTATCTTTACTCCTCACTTTATTCTGCGCCTCCCGTGTTCCTCCGTTTATATCGCCACGTTATTTGTGTGAGTTCATTCTCGTTCCCGCTTTCAATTCACTTCCAGCTGTTGAATATTTAATCCCTTTTGTGGGTCTCAGCGTTTCAGCTTTGCTACTTCTCCCACTTTCATTATCGTCTTGATTGCGCGTACCTGTGCTGCGCTCCCTGTCTCCCTGGCTTGTCTGCATAAATTGCCTGTGTGCTTTTCCTTCTCTCCCTTGTGTTTCTGGGGCTTGTCGTTGTGGCATACCCAGGATATATTTTCATCATCTGGGATCCTTTACCCTGACACGTTCAACCAGATTAAACAGTCACATGAAGGTGATTATCAAGCGTGTGCACATGACCGAGACAGTGTTTGTAGCTTCTGACCAATCACAAACGAGGACAGGTCTACTTGCAACAGAGCAGCATATTTTTCAAATGAAGGCAAAACTAAAACCCAGAGACATGGAGAGGTTTGTTTTCTCTGTTTTTTATCATTGTCATTAAAAATAGTGCAGTATAATGCCTTTACTATGCAGATGTGACACTTTTACTTTAACTTTGTTTATTTATTGCACTATTTTTATTACTTATCCAACTAACACACATTAATTTCCCTTGTGGCATCAAGAAAGTACCTACCTATGATATGAAAGGGTATAACAATGTGCTACAGGAGTCCTTAGAGTAATTAGTAAAAGAAAGAAAGAAAGCTTAGAGAAGATAGACTAGTTAAGTTAATAAAGTTGTAATTATCCAGTGCCCATCTTTAAGACAAAAAGCAGGTCTCACATTAATCACAGCTATGTAATCCATTACATTTAAGGTTAAATGAGGGTGTTGTGTAAGATGCAGAGTGTTTCCTGTGACTGTTCAGCAGAGTACAGATCGTCTTTGAGGTAAACAAGCGCAAGGCTTACGTGTCGTTTAAAGACGCTATTGAGTTTATGGTGTTTGCACAGAGCGACAGACGCCATATAATGTCATCAAGCAATTGGTTGCTTGTTAAACTTTCTCTTCAGTTCTGCAGCCCACTGAGTCCTGGGGTCAGCAATGATGAGGCCCAGAAGGCAGCTTCATTTATATCCAATAACTCCGGATGGATGAGTTACATGAAACAAATTTTTAAAAACACCTGAAGAAGAATACTAGCCATAGACACTCTTGGCTTACTTGGTGTGAGCGTGGCCCTGGTTTCCATGATTCAGTCCTTACACTGCTAAGCAACAAGAGAAAATAGGAGAGGTAATTCTGCAGCTCTTAACACTCTTTGGGTGTGTCTTTAGGTCACATCTTTATGACCTGTGTAAGTGTCAGGTGACACAAGTAAAGAAATGTAAGGGAGGGTTTTACCCTGCTGCTGTGGACGTGGACGCCTGCAGACACCATGCACAGCAGTGGGTCCTGTCACACTTCCTTGAAGGATGCATGAAGTGCACCTGAAAGGTGCATGGATGCATAACTGGTGCACTGTAACATAAAGACTTCATAGAGTCACAAAAACTGGTAGACACGCAGACTTCTTGTGCTGTTCGTGGAGGGAGAGAGAGGGAGGCAGTTTTATTATTTTGCTTTTGTTTGGCTCGAGTTTTTCTTTTTTGATAAGAAACGTCTTTTTTGTACTCTGAGGTTGGGATGAGAGGTGAGACTTCTTCAGGAAACTTAAAGACGTCCAGTCTCTTTGTTTTCCCGTCCCTTAGATTACCATGACCTGGATGACTGAGAACCTGCACAGACATATCACCTGATCGAACCTCAAGCTTCTTAAAACGTTTCATTCAAATGTACTTGTTTTTGTTCTGCACAATAACAATAACTTAGATGGGATCATCGTAGCATTGTATCGCATATTTGGACCATATACCTTTTCCCTTAAACAACTTGAAACACACGCACACACACACACACACACTGGGATGTGTCCCATAAATCAGCAGGATCTCTGTGAAGGCCGGAAACCCAAGGACAGCTCAGACACGTGGAGCACACACAGCCAAGACCTCCTGGTTCCACGCCACCCTCTCTCCCTCACTGTGAATGTGCCAGAGTATGTCTGTCCATATTTATGACTGCCTATGAGTGTTAACTCCCTTGTGTGTGCTCTCATAGGCATGTGCATGCTTATCTGTGAGCGTGTCAGATTGTGCGAGCGTGTCCAGTAAAAACTTGCTGCCGTCTCTCTTTCACTCTCTGGGCTCTGCAGACTTGCACATGGCCTCCAAGTTATGAATCTGCAGACTTCTCTGGCTCCCTCTTACTCGTGCAGCCGCTTTGCAAAGGCAGCGTGTTCACGTTTTCACGTGTTCACGTGTGTGTGTGTGTGTGTGTGTGTGTGTGTGTATGTCATTTTTTCTATTGCTGGGTTGTAAAGCCTTCTTTAACTGGATAAAAAAAAATGACACAGAGGAGAGAGGAGCTAAACAAAACTACATACAAGGACAAGACAATCAGCGCGAGTGAGAAGCATCACAATAACCACACGGCTCTTATTACTGGTTCATTCCATGAACACTTACAAGATTTCACCTAATAAGCAAAATGTTCCCTTCTTACTTTGAACATTTGATTTCTTCTTTGAGCCCTTTGAATGTATGTAAAAAAGGCGATCTTTCATATGTTCTAATGCTTTACAGCCAGCAGCCTATCGCACGTGTTTATATGAATTTTGAAAATGCACTTTGAAAATGTCATCTGCCTATTTCCTGTACTTATCGCGTCATGAGCGTACGTACCAGGAATTAAACAGAAATTAAGATTCAGTGCTCCCACGTGCACTTTGAAAGACTGTAATTTGGAGAATATTCACAGTATGAAAATAGATTTTTCTGTCATTTGTGAGTGTCATCATAAACCTGTAGGTGAAACAGTGATGCACCAAATGATGAATCCATTTCGGCGGAAAGCCAAATGATTACAATGCAAAACAGCAACTGAAATAACCTTCAACAACCGTTTTAAAGGTTAATGGGACAAAAAGCAGAATAGATGAGCACATAAAGACTAAAGCTGAACTTCCTTTTATTGTCATTGCAGTTATTTGGTGAGGCAGGTAGGGACGATCAGCCTCAAATAAAATGTGGTCTTTGTGATGTGGCCCACATCAGCCCACACAAACATACTCTGCATATTAAATGTAGGCTGTTAGGGGGCTAGCTTCAGACCTCTGCAGAGGAGGCTGGCCCACTGGGTTTGATCTTTTCTAAAACCCTGAAGAAGAGATCAGATTAGCAAAAGTCCACACTACTGTGAAGTGGGTTCAAGTCCACCCCGGAAATTTGCCAGATAAATGCCTTGAAAGTCCAAAATAAATCTTCAAACCGTCTGCTCCGAGATCCCCAGGAGGGGCCGGCTTGTTAGGGATTGACAGATAGACGTTGTTGGCTTTGTTAAGAGCCTTTAAACATGATGACCATTCTTTGGCCGTCACCCTGCCCACCCCAGAAGGTTTCACGAGAGTCAGAGTGTTTATTTTCTGTTGTCTTTCCCACTCTCATCTTGTGCTTAACAAGCTTTTGATCCCTGACTGAGCCTGACCCCCCCGTTTAAAGGCCACCTGTTCTGTGCTGATGGAGAATGTGCTGAAGGCAAACACTGTGTTGTTTAACATGATTAAGGCACAACAATGCACGGGGGCGGAGGACGGCGAGCGCGTCAAAAGGAAGCTGTTGGTTTTTAATGATGTTTTTCAAGCTCTTACTGACTCCACATAGCAGCAGACGGCAGAGAAGTGAGACAGGAGAGAGGGTCCTGCTTTCTTTTGTCTGTGTGCGGATGGGACCGAGTGTTATTTATGGGGTCTTTTACACAGTGAGGGGACAGAGAGGAGGTCTGGGAGGTGAGCAGAGAGTCGGATGGAGAGAACGGCTCATTCACCAGTCTCTCTCTTTCTCTTTTCAAATTTCCTTCCTACATCCCCCACCGCCTCCTTTTTTTTTCCTTCCCTTTCCCGTTTCCTCGCTCGCTCCTCCGTGCCCGACACTTTCCACAGATCTGAGGGTTAATTCCCATTTTTCCTCCCTCAGCCTCTGAATGAAATCTAATTTCTCCCAGGTCCACTCCTGCTAATTTAGCGTTAATGCTTCAATCCGATCTCAGCCTTCTCCCCCTCTCTTATCTCTCCGCAGAATGAAATTCAAGTGTAATTTTAAAATCTCCCACGGAATCAAATCTAATTTTTCTCACCATCTCTCACACTAATGTCTGTTTAAAAAGATCTAATGCTTTATTTTACCGCTGGTGATCTCTCTCTTTCACACTCTCTCACCAATCCAAGAAAATGCTGAGCGCGAGCCTTTTTGAAGGATTATGTGACAAAAGATGGGAGGAAATGCAGTACAGGTGAATGTGTTTGTGTTTAATTCACCGCATTACTTTAATTTTGCATTTCTGTGACCAAACCCTCGATAAATAAATTGAATAAGATGTCCACTCTCCGTCCATCCCCCTTTTTCTCCCCCTCGTTTTCCATCTCACGCTCCCTTTTTTCGTCTCTCTCACACTTTATCTCTCACCTACCCCCCCCTTTTTTTTTCCTCCTCTCTCCTCCATGGAGTAACCAAGGGTGCGAGGTGTCCGGTCGGAGAAAATGTTCCCACATATCAAAAGGCTCCTGGGTTCTGAGTGGAAGCGGCCAAGAGAAGGAAAAGGTCAAGTTGAATACAGTGGGTGAGGAGAGAGAGACGAGGGCTGCAGAGAACAGTGATTAATACAAGCAGCAGAGAGGCAGTGGCACTGAAAGGGCACTCAGAGTGGGAACCAGTACTGAATTGCTTTGGCCTTTATTTCCTCTTTGAAATTTCCGCCGATTGTTCTTCTCTATTATGTATCAACTTCCATTTTTAAATTTGTTGTTTTGATGCTGAAACTGAAATTTAACCAGCTTGTGTTTGTGCAACTTGGTGTAAATTCCCTTTGGCCTTAAGTAAGCTTTCACTGATTATTAATTATTATTCTGAAATGTTTTTCATAAATACAGTGTTTGTTGCTGACAAAGCAAGAAACAGCCAGCAGTGCTTTAGGAGTTTCTTCGCCCGCCCCGACGCTGAAGCTGTAAAACTTTGAAAGGTTTTTTTTAAAAACCCCAGGATGGAATAGTGTTTTGGATCATTGGTTCAACTATTTTTTGCCAGTTGACTGATGCAAATTTTGGTGAGGACAGTTATTCTCTCAATCACATTTACATATTTTCCATTTGTCTGTAGTGCCGTTATCTGTCTGGAGTGTTTTGAATGATGTGCCCAGTTTTGGCTGCTTCTCCAGTACTGCATGGTTTGTGTTTCTTTTTGGCAACACAGTGGTAATACTTCTTTCCACAAGTCATTTCTTTGTTATTAAAACAAAAAAATCACCTGGGACTGTTTTTGTCTACTAAACTATAGTTACCTGAAAAATAAAGTACACTTTTATGCATCAGGACATTACACAAAAATAATCTGGTCCTCACATGAACAACAACACATGACATATGTGCACTGAGTGTGCCATTATTTAAGCAATCATTTAGGGAGTTCTTCCTTGCCCCTGTCTCCAAGTGCTTGCTCACAGGGGGTCATCTGATTGTTGACTGTTGTCTGTATTATTGTAGCACCTGACTCTTGTTGTAATCTGGCGTCATATGAATTAAATTTAATTAAACTGAATTTTCTGACTTTATCAGTCTCTTGCATGATTTTGACCCAGTATTCTTTATAATGTTGCTTCAGTTCATTTAGGTTTGTGGCCACAGCTTTGCACAGCACTTCCCTCGAGTTGATTCAGGACTTTGACTTCGATTGCGTCACCCTGATTCTCTTCGTTTTCAGCCGCCTGTTGTAGATTTGCTGCTGTGTTTGGGATCATCATCCAGCTGCCCGACCCACTTAGCTGTTGGACAGATGGCCTCACATTTGACACTAGAATACTTTAGTATTCAGACTTTGTGGTTGACTCAATGATAACAAGCTGTGCAGGTCCAGTGGCTGCAAAACAAGCCCAGATCATCACCCCTCCACCACCGCGCTCACAGTCCCAAGAATCCAGAATCCAGAAGTCTTGTCGTTTGCTCAGAAGCAACTTTCCAACGCTAAGCCATGCTGCTGTGTTATCAGAGAGGAGATCTCTTCTCCTGGGAGCGCTTCCAGACAAGCCATACTTATTCAGTCTGTTTCTGTGAGCTATAACATTTAACAGACTAACGGGCGACCTCTCCTCACAGTCTTTAACAGGTGGAATAAACTCGAGCCCCCACGACCCTGAAAGGGATCTATAGATAATAATAGTAACAATAATAATAATGATGATGATGATAATAATAAACTTAACCCTATATTGCTCTTTGAATCATATTTGATACATGAGTTTCTGAGAGCTCTCTCTCATCAACATGATCAATATTTGCCATAATTTCAAAGTGTTATGGACAAAACTCATTTTGTGTCTAAAATTAACATTGTTGTTAACAAAAAGTTGCCAAAAACGCCCAATGTATCATACATATATCATAAAAATATATCATAAATAACATGATATAGCAAAAAAATTGGATTTTGTTATAAAGGTTTCTAAACATCTCAGTTCCAAAAAAATCGGAATTTTCTGGCTGTTTTCTGATGGGTTGGGTCTTACGGGGTTACATTAGAAATACACTGAGGTCGGAAAGAGTCGTGAACGCGAAGACTCTACAAAAACATACAGAAAGAACAACCAAACAGATATTTACAATATAGTATTGATAGTATTGATGTTTGTGACACTCACGATTTCTGCAAAGCAGCTTTTTCCAGATTTTTTTGGAGTCTAATTCCAAATATTCAGGAAATGGGATGTGATTCTAATACAGTGTTGTGTTACCATGCAGTGTGCAGTGGGACATATATAATGTAAAACTCATACATTGTGAATGTCTTACCACTGTAACAGTATGCATAACTAATTGCACTTTATATTCTGACTACACTCTGCTTTTCTATACAAAGTACTTGTTTTCTTTTCCTTTTCCTATTTTAGTTTTTCTTTTTAGGAACTCGCTAAAAGAAGAATTTAATTGCTCAGTGTAAACACTGTGTGTGGTGGCGTATATGACAATAAACCTCCTGAACCTGTCGATCTGCAAAGGGCAGAGAGTCTCTGCAGTGCGTAACTCTAAAACTGGGAGGCTCACAGGGAAAAAATCAAAAGTCCAACAAACAGCACTAAAGGAAAGAGGAAATGGGAGGGGTGCATATGGGATATTGGAATGAACTGTCCTTTTAATAATGGCGGAAGAATGGACGTATATATGGGAATTTGCAGGCACTGCAGCTACAGATGTAATGAAGAAGCACCTGTGCCACAGGGACCATGTTTACATGGAGCATTAAAGTCAGATTCTTATCAGTTTAAAAGCCTGGACAGAATAAAAATCTTCCATATGAGCGTATCAGTCAAAATAAAGAATCTCTTCACAAACACCATGTGAATTATCGCACTCTGTTTCACGCGTCCTCTGTCTTGATGTAAATTTGTGAAGGGACGCTCACATGCTTCCACACTGAGCCGCTTTTTTTTGTTTTGTTTTTTTCAATCCAAACTCTTAAAGATTGAGTGGCAACCCAAGAACATCAAAGATTATGCAGAACAGACGACAGATATCATCTTTATTAAGCTGATCAGGCACATGCCAAAGAGATACGATAGACATTAAGGAAGAGAAATGCATGGCACAATTCAGCAATGTCCTGCTGTTCACTGCATGGGAACATAACGCTGTATTAAAATCACATCCCATGTACACGTATGACCACAAATCAAGAATATTTGAATCAGACTGAACCAGTGCGTGCACGTAACTGCAGCCGGTCTGGCTCAGGATTTGGTTTTGTTATTTTTTTTTGTAACAATGGAGATGAATGGAACAAAAGAAGAAGCTTATAATTAGTCACACAGCTGGATACATTTTTTTTTTTCTGGTTTTGGTTTTACAGTTTAATAACGGTAGAATATTACCAGATTTATTTTCTGTTGCATCGCACAAAAAGAAATAAAATATACTTTTTTTGAGAACAAACATCTGTAGAACAACTTCTCCTTAAAACAGTTTCCAAACGCTGTCGTTGTGGCAGCCATTTGCATTCTTTCATTCATGTGTCATTACTCTTCTTGTTCTTAACCCATCTGTCTTTTTTTTTTTCCTCTCACACCATGGAGCACCCTCCAAAAAAATTAAAATTCAATCACTATAAGCAAATTTGCTCCCCCACAGGACATCGCTGAGTGGCACACAGCAACAGTGCAAGGTACTCCAATCAATGGCCTTGTTCCCTGAGCGCAGGCCCGGAGCTTTAATTTGCATGACATTGGACAAGTAAGCAGATAGTCTCTCTCTCTCGCTCGCTCTCCGTCGCTCTCTTACACACCCACGAATACAATTGCATATTATCCTCACACATCTATTCCACTCTATAACAGAGGAAAATGTATTCAGAGGCTGAGTGCAGGCACACAGTGAGAAAAGAAAAGCAATAAAAACAGGGGCAGGTTGACACATAGATGTGAAGTTTCCACAGAGCATTAATCCAACTTACTCCAGCCGTGATGTGCTCCCGCTCCTGTCTGCTGCTCCTGGTGGGCGGATAATGGATGGAAACTTGGACTGGTGTGTTTGTGTGTTTTATTCATGAGTGTGCGCTCTCCAAATTATCAGTTTGTGTATGAGTGCTGTTTAATTTGCTGTTTGCTGCTGCAGACCAGCAGTTGCCCAATCATAACGGAGTTTCCAAACCTGGGCATAGCAGGTGTGTTGTGGAGTTTAACAGACACAAGGAGAGCTCATTTGAACGAATGAAACGTCATTTATTGAGGTGACGAGTTGGAGTAATGGAGAACTGTTTGGTGCTCAGACTAAGACAGAGTTACAATAGGAAGCAGGACCGGGCGTGCCACTGCAGAGTCTGGATGCTGGTGTTGGTGGAGATCTATTATGACATCAGCATGTTGCCTGGTGACCACTCAACAGTAAACTAGTACAGTACCTGAGCATAGCAGCATACCCACAGAAATGGCCTAACTATAATAAAGTCATTATGATGGAATACTAGTTGTACTAAAATAACAGAAACAGAAACATTCATTAGCCTGTTTTTGTTTTCCATGGTGATCATCAGTCCTTTCATCTACCCTATATCATCCAGTTGTAGCCCGGGCATTTATTCAAAAAATTCTCTTTTTTAAATGAGACAGGCTACTAATGGAAGATATACGGTATCTCCTTAACGCTTTATCCATTTTAAGGTTGCAGGAGAGGCTGGAGTCCATTCCAGCTGTGATCGAGTGAGAGGCACGGGTGCCTCCTGAACAGGTCACCAGTCTGTGGCAGGGTTGTGGAAATAACACAGTCAGTATTTTCCGGTTTGTACGAGAGTCTGTCTAGGCCATGATTGGACACGGACACATCAGCCCCTTTGCCACCAGCCTCACACCGGGTTTGCAGTTGTTGTTTTCTGACACGGACACACAATCTCAGTAAAGCTGGGTTAGCGTTCAAACACTTCAGTCAGGTGTATTTTGATGCAATTACATAACCAATAAAATTACCTCACTGATGTTCGAGTGCCTGGCTAATCAGCTTGCTAATGACATTAGTAACACAGTATCACTTCTTACATGTTACATCTTTATCCATGGACAGAGTATCAACATATTATTGCGCTCACACACATGTTTTATAAGTGCATGGTTTAATTTCTGGTTCCTGGTTTGAATCTCCTGGTCAGGTGGGGCCTTTCAGTTTCTCCCAGCTATGTATGTGAAGTTAAGTGCTGGTTTCACATTTCCTGTATGTGTGACGCAGATAAAATGCTTACAGCAAGAATAAAGCCATGCATGAACGTGTGGGTATAACAGATGATGATTATGACATGAGGCATGTAAACAAAAGCACTTTGAGCGGTCAGTAAGACTATGCAGTGCTATATACATGCCAGTCCATTAAATGTGCACATGGATTACTGTAACCACAGGCCCTGCATATGTGATACTCATTCCAAGAGCTTGCTCTGTATGTACACTTCACACAGTTTGGTCACACATCAACACAAAGCAGCTCACAACTACGTCATGCTTTAAGCTTGAACTTATATTTGTTTTTCTGACACAATAAAGCGCTGCTGTTCTGTTACACTGCATACACTGTCAGTCTGTGAGAGTCATAAATACACTTTAATATAAACGAAACCACAGTGAAAACCACAACACCCATAACTGGCTCTTCAGGCACCTACATTTACAAAAACAGCCGTTCTTCTTTTCACATGCTTACAGGAAGATTCGGTCTTAACCGTGTGTGTTAGCTAAATGTTGACCTTTTTCCTGCACAGAAGTTGTCAAAGGGTGCACCCAACTTCACTCTGTGCCAGTCTCATAGTGCCAGCACTGCTGTTCCTCCGCTGTCGCTGTGAGGGACCAAGCAGCAAGGCATAGCGGACACAGATAACAATGTCTTTCAAAATGGGCTTCGTTTTTATTTTAACCCACAAAAACCGTTCAGAAAGACAAAAATCCAAAAATATAATTATTGGACCCATAAAAGAGGTCAACTAAATATAACTCTAATCAAACGTAACATCCATAAAGTTAAACAAAGTGGACACAACTTAACTCAAAGTGACCTAACACAAAGACGCAAAAGGGTAACTTTTATAGTGGTTTGGCCAAACTGTTAACACACAATAGGGGGAAACAAAACAAACACCAACACAGATCATCCTGAATCAGAAACAGCCCTGTTCCTAACAGCCTGTGGTTGGTCCTGCTGAGCAGGCATTTTGCCCTCAGTCTTCAGCCACGCCCCTTTTGCCCAGACAGGAAACAGCCACCGCCCCAAACCAGGTAACTCAAAGAAAAACAAAATGAATATAACACCAAACACCTTTAGAAAAACCACACAATGGTACTATGTGCGCGCTTCATAATATCAGTGTTAGCTTTAACCTCCTAAGACCTGAACTCGTTCATGGCATGCATTTTTATTTTCTCTTTGCTATTTGGGCTGATTGGGACCTGATTAATGTAAAAACAAAGAATTACAAGATTTCTTTTTTACCTGATTTTTATTTCTGAGAGAAATGAGATCCACATATGATCACATTCTTTTTAAATTTTGATTGAACAGTGGCAGAATAATGTCCTCGTAAGATGATATCAGGCCCTTGTAGAGCAAAATGTTGTATTTTGGTTTAAACAACCCAAAATGTGACGTCCACAGATGTGGATGGCAGG
>VURO01013034.1:6339-18889 GCA_015108175.1 Pelvicachromis taeniatus
ACCCCCCCCCCCCCCCTCGTTTTAAACATTTTTGCAACATCCGTACGTGCAGTGAGTACTCAGGCATTGTGATTCAACTGCTTATACTTCAGTAAATGATTTGATGGCCCTTTCCATCATCAATGTGAATGCAAGTTTCTTGCAATTCCTGGTTGGTATCATATCAAAAGAGACAAACGCTACAAAGCATTTTTGTTCTTGCTACCAGAGCCATAGTTGTTCATCTGCTGTTTGTTGTTCTTTCAGTGCTCATTCATGTCATGCTAAATCAAGGAAGTGACTAAATGACTCTGGTCTGTCAAAATGACTCATGATGTAAATTGTGAACTCAGCATGAGGTCACAAGGTGTCAGCTGCTCAAGGGCATATTAACATGCGTGCACTAATTGCGGAAAAAAAAAGGTTTTTAGAACAACACTTATTTTTGCCAGCATTAAACTCATGAGTCAGTTTTGCATTTAAGCCCGTTGAAGTGAAAATAGTATAGGGAGTGTTCTACTTTAAATATTTTATAGCTGGAGAGCAGTGTAGCGCTGAAAAGTCTTTTAAGTAAAACCAGTGAAAGGAGGTTTTATTGTCTCCATCAGTTACAGAGAAGAACAAAACTGTTTTATTAAATTGTGTTGTGCGCTAGATTTCGGTTTCTTGGTGCTGTAAATATTCTGTGGAGAAGAAGCAGTGAATTAGATTTCCACATTACAAGAGTTTTTACCCTTGGAACCTCATAGCCTTTGGCACTTGGTATTTTGCCTGAGGAAAGGAAACCAGTTCTATTCATACTGTGCCTGTCATTAAGTCATAGCACAGCTGCATCATCATATCATAAGGAGCCACCCAGGGAGAGCCAGCGCTAGTTTTTTGTTTCACTGTCTGCAGATTGATTTGGAATATAAAGTACTAATATAAGCAAGCTGAGAATCCGTGTACATGCTACAGCAAATATTTACTGTGAGTATAATGTGTGCTAGCCTTACTGGTTTTTAGTTCTCCAAAGGAAATATGCAGATGTGTTATATCTTTAAATACAGATAGTTATCCATCTATCTTGACGAGTAATGTGACTGACAGCCCAGATAATTAGTGATTAAATTAATTATATTTAAAACTGTGTCGTCCTATTATAGTTCAAATCAAATCGACAGTGTTCTGGCTGAGGCTTCCATGAAGACTAATCATTTATTTCTCTGCTGTTCTGCAACTACTTAAGTGGCTCCCGTGTACCGTCTCCACCTGCCCTTTGACCTCTGCTCTCAATAGGGGACAGTAATTAAAGCCTGATTTCTCCTGCAGACTCTCAGCAGGATTAAATATTTCATCACCTCCCAACCCAGTGCTAAATAGGAGAGCTCCAAGGAATTGGGACACACCCACTAAGAGCAGAGGGGGATTTTCTAATGACACAGCAAGCGTCTTATGATAAACTATAGGGTTAAAGAGCACATGCTGTACACACAAAGGGGATACTTAATCATCCAGTACCAACCGCGGGGAACAATTGATCATTTCCAGGGCTGTTTGTACTGCGACTGCACAGCTTAAGAGTACAACCACAACAGTGCAGATATTTTTCTTTAAAAGATATTTCTTTCCACTTGTTGTAATAATGTAGGCTGAAGGAAAATGTTCAGGGTCACTGAAGCTTTGCACCTTGCTAGGCACTGATATTTCTTATGGCACAATGCAACTGAATAGATACATTGAATACAAATTGTTAGATGGTTATAAAGGCTTTAGAATGATTGTGTTTTTCAAATAGCCATTTCAGTTAGAAACTCTTTTTTAAAAAAAAGGCCTATTAGTCATATTTATTTATAATTTTCTTATCTCAAATTCTAATCATTGAATATTTCATCTTGTATTGTAAGTTTATGCTTGGTTAGCAAGCTGTATCCAGAGACTGCGGTGCCTTGCATAACCACTTGCATAAACTAATTAAATAGTAACATATACTGTACATTAAAACATGGACCTAATATTGCAGATGCATTAAATGTGGTCTGAAACACACTGACACTTCAAAAATGCTCATGAAGTCCTGTTCAGCGACTCAAATAAAGCTGCATATAAAGTTCACTCTAGTTCACTCTGTTACTACTTTTTCCTGGTAACCTTGGATATCTGATCAGTGGCTTTATACAGTGGGCTTCCTAGTCTTCCAGTACAGAGGCGGAAAATGAATTTCTTTCAAGCACTGCTAATGTTGACTTCAGAGTAGTCTAATTTAATTCTAAATGTAGTCAGAGGACAGACAAGGCAGATAAAATGAAGAAGGCAAGGAAGGTTTGTGCTACCAAATATAAACACGTCATTTGGATATAGTATATATGTCTTCACGTATAAAATGGGCTCTTAATTTCTCGCACCAAAATACTGTGCGTGTACTCTGTCCTCATTTACAGAGACGTTTAAAACTGATTCTGTGTGAACTGTTAAGTGTTTACAGCCATTGTTTTCTGCATTGCAGCATTTAGTAACAGCTCTCATCACCAGCCTTCAGTGGAATAACACGTGTAAACTTGCCTGTATGGTGGTCCTTGCAGAAGAGCATGTACAGTAAGAAAAAACCCCACAAACTCTAGAAAACAATGTGGGACTCGTGGTCGGTCCATCCATCCATCCATCCATCCATCCATCCATTCGCAGCCGATTATCCTTTTCAGGGTCGCGGGGGGCGCTGGAGCCTATCCCAGCTGTCTTAGGGCGAGAGGCGGGGTACACCCTGGACAGGTCGCCAGTCTGTCGCAGGGCTAACACACATAGACAGACAACCATTCACACCTATGGGCAATTTAGATTTTCCAGTTAACCCATCCCCACTAACTGCATGTCTTTGGACTGTGGGAGGAAGCCGGAGTCCCCGGAGAGAACCCACGCAAACACGGGGAGAACATGCAAACTCCACACAGAAAGACCCCGGCCTGATGGTGGGATTGAACTCTGTGTTAACCACCGTGATGCCCTGACTCGTGGTCCGAATTTCCATAATACTTTTAAACAATAAACTGTTTAAACAATGGGCAACCTATTTATGTATGTATTTATAAACATGATGCGGTTGCGAATCAAAGCTCTTAAACCAGTTTCGCAAAACTAGAGCTCCACCATATTCCATTCATTTCTGAAATCCTTCATTCAAAGAGCACAACGACTTTGCTCCATCGGCTGTGATAATGCGTTGTTGGTTCTTTTAGCTGTTTTGCAAATGGATCACTGGTTCCCAATCATGGCTAGTTATTCTCCGAGGCAGCTGTAAACAGACTCTTTGTCACTCAGCGACTCAATGGATTTAACAGGAGGTCCACTTCAGATGCGCGATGCATACTAACATGAACGTCTATAAGACAGTCAGTCTCCCCCTCGAGCTAAGTGGCCGCCTCAGAGACAATGTCATCCCTGTCAGAGTCACAGAGGGCTGCAGTTTTGATCTAGCTAAACACAAGACTTGGATGGAGAGGAAATGGAAAGAGCCGTTAACCTTTTCATTTGCTGAATAATGAAAAGGCAAATAAATGTCCTGTGCCACTGCTCATTTCTATTGGCCTGTATTTTTCAGTCTTTTATGTTGACTTCACTTTTAAGAAGGGATTTGTATAAATAGAGTTCTTACTTATTTACTCAAGAATAGCAAGTTATTTATTGCTGTGGCCTGTACACAGTGGGCAAACAATCAGTTATTTGTAAATATGCTTCAATGCATTTGTAATTTATTAAATAACATTAATGGCATTGCTACACAGCGTATAGCTGATTGCCCACATGTAAGTGCATGTTGTGCTCATTAGTTTTACACCACATCACTAATTAGTAATAATCGTAATGATAATCATAGGCATAATCATATTCATAGTAATATATCTGTATTTATAAATGGCATATTAAGGAGGAGTCCTAATAGTGCGACATTATAAAGTGCTATTAATGCATTTAAGTAAAAGGGAAAAGACTCTAAAAGATTAGCGCAAATGATATTATGTATTCATACTTGACAGACATTTCAAAACCAATGTATAATAGTTTGAATCCAACTGCAGTTCTATTTAAATGACTTATATATAATTAAAGTTAGAGAGGGTAAGAACTTGGTTTGCGTTACATAAATCTCTCATTTCTTGTCTAAATGAGTAATCAGTGATTTCTGGAGACTTGGTTCGCTCTGAGATTTGGAGCTTTACAGCATGCATGTTTGTGGCTTTCATAAAGAGACCATTTTTTTACACTTTATGAAGCAAACTGGCAAAGCAGAAAACTGCCTGTATTGCCAGTTGAATTCTACAAGAGCCTGCTTGGCCCAGTGGAGTATGTTAATTTTGTTTGTCCTGCATTTTCAGTGCGTACCAGGTGGTGGTGGAGGAGGAACGTCCACGCAGAGCACGAGGGACGGCAGAAATTTTGCGCTGCTACCCAGTTCCCATTCACTTCCAGAACGCCACGCTTCTTAATTCACAGTACTACTTCACTGCTCAGTTCCCCGCCGCTGGCATCCATTCGCCCCAGCCCTTTACTGTGGGGGACAACAAGACCTACAACGGGTACTGGAATGCCCCTCTGCTGCCTCAGAAGAGCTACAGTATATATTACCAGGCTGTCAGCAC
Source organism: Pelvicachromis taeniatus (assembly GCA_015108175.1). Lineage (NCBI taxonomy): Eukaryota > Metazoa > Chordata > Actinopteri > Cichliformes > Cichlidae > Pelvicachromis > Pelvicachromis taeniatus. The sequence goes on from VURO01013034.1 coordinate 10,932, forward strand.
AGCCAATGGGGTGGGTGGTTGTCATTTTTATTATTATTTTATACAGTATTTTCTTCATGCCGGTTAGAGTTGCACTATAGCTACACCCTGGCTCTAAATTTTATTTTATTCTGGACGTTCACTTAATGACTGGCAGTGAAACGTAACCAAGTCCTGTACTGACTACAATTACATGCCTGCGTTTATGTATTTCCATCTTACCAAGTGGATTTTTACATCATGGTATTAGTACTTTAAGGTTGAGTGTGTGGGGGCTGAAAATTACTAAAATATTAATTTTCAATAGTTACCTAAAAACTACTGTTTTCAAGTGCCTGGCCACCTACTGTCCACAAGAGTTTCTCAACCATACAAACCTGAAGAAACATGAAGCTCTCGTAGCACAATTTTTGTGCTGATGTTAATACTAGGAGACATTTGGACCTCTGCAGTCACTGAGTCTATGGAGCATTGGTAACTTTTACTTACTGTCATCCTCAGAACTGTGTAATCCCTCTGTAATTTTACACAGTCTCCCGCTTTGTAGGGTTGTTGAGGTTCTTTCTTTCTTTCTTTAACACTTTTACTTTACAATTTAAAGCTGGTCATAAAATATCTTGGCGGGAAAAAAAATACATTCCTTCACAAATGTATGTAAAGAGAGACTGCATGGCTAGATACTTGACTTTATAGCACTGTGGCAATGGGACTGAAAGCACCTGAATTCAGAGATGAAGAGGTGTAGCTCAATATTGCCCTATATTGTGTATCTACAGTAGGATCTATGGGCTATGATGTTGCCATATTTCCACAGTAGTTCAACATGAGCAAACCAAACACTGGCTTAGAATGGGACTTGTGCATTTCTCTCATTTTTAGCTACCACCATAGGTTTGCATGGATTTGCAACTTGGAGCTATGCTGCTAGAGTACTGAATACTCCTACTACTTCCGACGACCAAAGAATAACTGAAATGAAATAAAAATTCCAACTTGTGAATTTTTTTCCCCCCATTGAAGACTTTATGCAACGCAATGCCCTGCCTTGTCTAAGTGCACACATGATGCGCTTAAAGTACGCACAAACACGACTAAATGCTAAAGACAATATAACGATCCCTGCCTCGGTGATGCAAAGGATTTAAGGTACTAAGCATAGTGACTGCTCACGTTGGCATGTATGCATGACAACAGTGCCATTTCCCACAGCTTCTGATATCTGCTGCAGTACTCTTGTGAGGTTTACTAACGACGCTTTGTGCAGACTTAATGCTCCGCAGCAGGGTCAGGCTTTGAATGCAGAGCTCTGTGTCGTGACATGCTGCTCTCTCCCTCCATTTCTGTGGCCCTCTTCTCCTGCCTTTTGCTATGGAGCCCTATGCCAAATAGCAGACAACCCTTTGATCAACAGCATTTAAGAGCGGCGGTTGTCCCAGCAGCAGTTAAGTGTGAGAGGCAGGGAACAACAATAGGGGCTACCAATCGTACAGGTCGCAGCCTCTGTCATCAAGTGGCATTTGGCAGGGCTCCCCTCCCCCCGATGGAGCCACAGCAGACAGCTCAATGGCAACTTCAAGAGCCTTTGCCGATTGTGGTCCTGAATGAGAATCGCCATAAACAGTCTCCTTGAGAAACACCTGCGTGTCTTTAAGGAGGCAATACAAAATAGCATGTGAGCCTGGGCTGAATCCAGTTAGAAAGTTTGCTCTTGAGAGTAAACCACTGGCAGCGTAAAACCTTCCAGGGTGAATCAGCGAGTCGGATGCATTGTCTGATGGCGCTCGTCTTTGAACAAACAAAATGAAAAGCGTCTGTGTTGATACAGCGTCGAGCTCTGTCTCCGTAATGGAGACATCTCTGACATCATTTTTACATTCAATGTTTTGATTCACAGTGGGCAAATGCACTCTCTTTTATTAAGCCTTCACTGTCAATAGATGGTCCTAGAAGCCTTTATTAACGTCTGATGATTTTGCTATGATTTGTTTGGACCTTTTAAACAAAATTAGCACTTAGAGAAGGTGTGCGCCATCCATACCTAGAATTTTTTCAGCCTTCTGTTCAAATAAAAATCAAACATGACTTGCAATGTTGCCTTTAATGAAATAACCATCTGACAGCCTAAAAGCCGCAGTAATGGTAATGCACATGCACACAGGATCACATGAACATTGATGGGTTTTTTTTTTTTTTGGTCCTCTCTTTCTTTCTTCTCCTTATTATGCCTCTCATGGCCTCTCTCCCATGTGGGTTCATTGCTCATTGGACAGTTTGGCTGGGACAACACAGGGACACAGCACTCATGTCTTTTGTGCTGTATTACTCATTGCCTCCCTGTTCCTCTCTCTGTCCCTTTTCTTGTACACCAGAATATTGTTGACAACAAATTTCTGTGCCAGCAGCGAGAGCAGTGTTTTCATTTTCTTTTTTAATGTTGTTGAAGGCTGTTGTCAGAGCTGGAACTTCATTACATATTCAGAAAGTCTCCCTGACGTGTCATTTTTGGAGCTCTGCATGCTGGGTTGGTGTCGCTTGTCACAGGGCTCTGGTTTCTCCACAGTGGCTGACCACCTTGAGCCGCAAGCTGCCGACAGATCGCTGTTGGCTGACAAATCAGCAGCTCAGCACCACTAATCTGTGCTGTGGGCCCTCTCGCTTAACTGCGTTTTGTGTCACAGTCATTGAGCTCAACAGATGATAGGGGACAGCACGGAACTGGCCTTGCTGTTTTGTTGTAACTATGGGTTCTTACATAGGTGTTGTCGTTGCTGCTGTAAGTGTGTCTCTGTGTGTGCGTGTCTATGTGCGCCTCCCATAATGACCTCTCTCCTCATCTCTTTGCCTCCTTTTTATTTATCTGTTGGTACAGGAAACCAAAATCGACTGTGTGCGAGTTGCCACTAAAGGTAGGACTGGATCGGTTTGTTTGAATAGAGATGTTTACAACATTATACTTCCTAACGTCGCTTGCATTTGAATTCTGGGAACTAACAAAATTAACATGTTTTTGGGGGTTTGTTTGTTTTTCTCTAAATTACAACAAAAGGGTGAGATGAGACAAAAATTGTGTAAAATTGTATTTGAATAAATTTGGTCAATTTATTGATCGAAACGTGTTTTCCGTGACTTGGAGGCAGCCTGTGTGCCCACGGAGGTCTGCAGGTACTTAGCTATGCTGCCTCAACGTCCTGCTCCACACATTAAGGGTGATGAAGTCTAAGCACCATTGATTTGGGAGCAGAACTGATAAGGCCAGAGGGAGCCGTAGTCACACTCGGCTGTGGGCCGTGGGAGGTCCTGTCACACGCCCTGACAGTCTCTTATATTGTGTAGTTTGCATGCAGCCCTGCTATAGATTTCTTGGTGGAGTTCCAGATGTCTCCATCTACATGGCTCAATAGGCAAAAGCCAAAGAGTTCATGGGCTGGGGAATTTTATCACCTGTAGAAATGTGCTCTAGTGCCCTACATTAGACTCATAACGATATTAACCTTTGCAAAATTATTGCTACTGCAGACTTTGTGGAGCAAACTATAAAAGATCCCTCCTGTTACTGCTGTTGAGTGTCTTTCTTGGAGGTGTTGCATGATGATGGCACTTGTGTTCAGTGTGGCCTGTTTCTCTTTCTTTGTCTCTTTTTACTGCATGCCATCCTGGATCCACTGACTATACACAGCCGCCATACTCGTGACTCAGCTCACAACCCCGTACATCCGCATCGTCCCAGCGGCCGGTGACAACCAACTAACAGGTCCGTTATTCTCTCCACAGCCTGGTAGTAGTAGCACTCATGGGTGGGGGCATATTCACAATTCCCCAAACAGGAGGGGGAGGGGGGGGCAACAAGTGGAATGTTGCATGTGTGCATTTTTTTGTTTTGTTTATTTTGTTTATCGTCTTTCAATTTGCATAAAATCATTATGATTAAATCAAAGACTTGAAGACATTGCCTTCTACCTTCATCTTCTCAGAATTACTGGACATTAAAGACCCGTTTGAGGTGCGATTGTCATTTGATGTGTCAATGTTGGAAGATTTTTGACAGGAGTTAATCCCCTTTCATGAATATTTCTCATTATTTCTGGGAGATTAAGGGAGAGTCGGTGCTGGTTGTTGCAGCTGTGACAACTGCAAACACACAAAAGGAAGCTCAAGTGTAACTATTCAAATTCTGCTCTGTTTTTTACTTGTTGGTGCACAAATCGCCCGAGAATACAGAGTTGCGGTAGGGGGACGCACAGCAGTCACGGCTCCATTGAGGATTTGTCACTGACAGCAAGATAAGCCTCTAACAGTATATTGGGACAAAATCAACTCCATCAATCCAGACGTGATGATGTCACCCGTCTTGAAATCCTCCACAGCCCAGGCCTTAAAATCGTATATTTTTTAAATAAAGGTGGTTGATCGCGGTTGATAACGACACACCAGAGGAAGAACAATATGTCACAGCCAGCCCAGGATGGATATTTAACTTTTTGATAGGAAGAGAAAATGGCAATTCTGGAGAGAGAAGGAAGCTCACTTTAAGATATTTGACATAACAATTTATCATTCTAAATTTACCTCTGGTGACAAGGAATAATGGTGTTGTTGAGGTGGACAGTTGTGATTCCAGCAGCATTGCCTTCTGAGTGCTTCTTATCACTTCCCAAAGAACAGATGCTGTTAAAAACAAGCCGTTTTCTCCCCCATCTTTCCTCTCTCTTTGTGCCTCTCGTTGTTGGCTATCTCCTTTCAGGCTAATATTTAATGTTTTGGTTATTTCCGTCATTTTTATCTTCTTGGGCATTATCTTTCCCGCCCTGCGTCTTACATTTTTCTACAGCCCAGCAACCATTTGCCTCAAATGTGATTAACCAAGGGTAAAGATGGTATGCACTTATCTCTCAGTGCAGCTTGATCCACAGAGTGCCGATGTCCACTAAGGGCAGAGTTAGAGGTGGTCTTTAGGACAATAGGGAGTCACTTACTGTTAGGATTAGCATTAGTCTTTATTTGTACTCATATTTATGGTTCTTGGAATATTGGTGCACTGATTCCATACTGTCAAATCAGTGAGAGAATATACTGAATATATAGATTAGTGCTTTGGGTATTGGCTTAATGTGAGGCGACAGAAAATGGTCATGAGATGTGCTCGACTCTGTGCTCCATTTGCTTGACTGTTATCCATCACGGTGTTTTTCAGGAGCAGCCACTCACAAGCCTGACGCAGTGGAGCCTGAGAAGCAAACGGACCACACTGTAAAGATCGCAGGGGTCATCGCCGGTATCCTCCTCTTTGTCATCATCTTCTTAGGCGTGGTGCTGCTCATGAAGAAAAGGTACCCCGCCCCCTTAGTCTTTGAATTACTATTTCTGATTTGTGGCTGAACTTACTTGCAGAGCGCCGACAAAAAATAAGCACTTTCAGTTTTATCAGTTTTTATATTTTCCCCTCAAACAGTAGCATTGTCAGTGTCGTAGTAAATAATTAATTTGATTATGTTGATACGCCCCATTAAGGCTGTTTACAGCCATGAGATACAGTGTGCCATGAAAAATTAATCCGTTTCCACGGCACCCTCACACAAATGTGCAGCGCCTCAGTGACACTGGGATGGAAAAGAAATATGTTTTGGAGTCCTGTGGTATGGAGAGAGGCGTGAAGGAGATAAGAAAGAAAATATGACGAAAGGCTCAAAAGCAAAGAGGATGGGCGCATAACTGAAGGCTAAGTTTACATTAGCCCCGGACCCAATACTGGAGAGAGGTCTTCTGTACATATCCCAGCAATCAGGGGAGCTAAAGCTCAGCAAATATCAACCTCCTTTTGTCCACGGCGAGGCTTAAAATAATACAGTGCCAGTTTCTGCAGAGATTTCTTTATTCCCAAGTAAAACTTATTGTGTGTTGCCTATGATTTGTCCTTTTGATATAAAATTGCATGTCTCGAATTAAAGTATAAAGGTCAGCACATTAGATCAAGTAGATGTAGCTGAGTGGGAAGATGTAGTTATGTACTGATATAATAACTGTGTTTCATGTTTATTTTTGATGGTAATATAAGAGTCTTCATACAGCAGGGCCTTTCTGTGTAGCACAGCAATCAGTGGGTGGGTGTGAAAATCGGCACGCAGTAATGGAATTGTTTTCAATTAGCCTTAATCAAACCGGAGATGGAGATGACTTCATTGGTTGAATTTTGTGTAATTTACCGTTATCAACAGGGAATCAGAGTTGTGTTTAGACATTCAAACGTCTCATTAAGTTTCAACCTTGGAGGTCAGATATGGTAATTTTTTTATAGGTGTATAAAATTATGTGTTGATGAAAAGGGGTTTTGGTAGTGTACTGAGACTCCCTTTACCAAAGCATGACATGACTCCAAGCGATCACCTTTGCCCTCACGATCACTAGTTTACCTCCACGTATGCCACCATATCTGATTTTGTTCATTTCTTCTCTTTTTTCAAACATTAATATATTTTTACTTTTTCTTTCCTTTTCATTCCATCCCCTCCCCTCCTCCACTGCTTAAATCCTACCACCACCCCACTCGGCAGAAGAACCTATCACTCCTACACTTACTACCTGTAAGTAACCACTTTGTGTAATGTTAGTGCCATGCTTCTCACCCACACACTGTTTCCCATGCATGCAAAGAGCCATGTCATCCTCCTCCTGCCCAGAGCTATTACAGAGGCCCAACTGTAATCTCTGCTGGAGGAATGGAGGACGCCACTCCAATGCATCTCCACGCGATGAGCACATCATAATGTATGTCACATTGGCTCAACTTCTGACGAAAAAAGAAGACAGACGCGGCTACACCCCCACAAAATAAACCTGCCACCGAGATGTTACTGCAGACGTAATTTCTGCCAGATTTATAAGGAGTTTGTTTATCAAATGATGAACTAAACTGCCTTAATGATTGTACTGCTGCCGAACTCATCTTGTGAAAGAGAAAAAAAAAAATCAATTCAGCACCACTGCTTTTTTTTTTTGCTTTTTTTTTTTTTTTTATTTTTTCTTTTTCATTTTATTTTTTTTTTTTTCTTTTTTTTTTTGTGTGTTTTTTTCTTTTTCTTCTTTTTTTTTCTTTTCTTTTTTGTTTTCTTTTTGTTTTTTTTTTTTTTTGAAGTGCTTATCACAGTGCATCTACACTTCAGTTGTGCCCAGAACTTCAATGAGCTAGTCCAAATATTTCACTTTCTCTAAACTTTTACTCTTCAGATGCAATTGATAACTCTGAGCCCGATTAACCACACGTGCAGTTTTACATGAACCACAAATCTTAAGCATCACTAACACGCTGACCTTATCGATTTGGCTCCATGTGCATGTGATAACTTGTAGTTTTCTTTACCCCTCACACCATCCTGTCACACTCATCAAATCATCTCAAATTTCTCATGCTTTTTTTTTTTTTTCCCAGCATGGTTTTTTTTATTTTATTTTATTATTTTTTTTGCGCAACCATCCCATTGATTCTATGGTGATGGTGGAGTTGTGTCTTTGCCTAACAAGATGCTTGCATCACTACAAAACAAGCTGATGTGATCATAGAATATCTCTCTATTCTATTTCACTGTCTCCGACATCACAAAACAATAACTGAAGCGCGGCTTTATGTGCTCTTAATGTAACAGATGATTCCACATCACACCGCTGAATGGTAAAGAAGCTTATTCTGCAGCTCTGCTTTCCCTGCTGTAGCTCATAGGCTCCCTCTGTAGTCTTTGTGATGGATGCCGACTAATCTGTCTTGAGATGGCTGTGATCAGAGAAGAGAATGGAGGCTGCCTCGCATCAAAGAAAATCTCAGAATACACCTGGAGATAATACAACCCTGAATACTCCGAGTGTCACTCATTTTAGATCACAGCTGTCTAGAATGGAAAGCCCCAATGACTTAGAAGAGTAGTGCCTTCAAAGCTGAGCGCACACATCGGCCAAAGCTAAGCAAGAAAATATTGGTTGCTGTGAAATCA